>JAVSBS010029314.1:213252-228060 GCA_033124195.1 Coracias cyanogaster | reverse complement strand
AGGAGATAGGCAGGGGAGGTGGGGGAGCCAGGAAGCGGCGCCTCCGCTCCCAGCTGGGCAGGGGGCAGTGAAAACTCCGTGCCGGGCAGATAGAAAGCAAGTCTTCCTTTAAGTGAGATGTTAACAAAGTCTCAATCGAAAAGCTAGCGAAAGGCTCATTTCGTGACAGGAGAAAAGCAGCTCCGAGTGAAGAGGTGGGGGGGAAGGGAGAGAGAAAGACGCTAACAGCCAGGAGAAGAGCAATGACATCCTCCAGCCAGACCCCGAGGCAAAGAGAGAGAGCGAGGCGGCCCCGCCCCTGTGTTTTTACTAGCCCAAATCTTGGAGAAATCTCGGTCTCTCGAGATGACCCCTTACAAGGAGATGGTGCCACCAAACAAAAAAAATACAACTTATGGGAAAAAATTCTATACATATAAAGGAACAAAAAGGAAGAAAATCTAACCCCCAACATTTAGTTAAATGAGAAAATTGTAACCTACTAGAACATAGCCTGTATATTCAGTGAGAAAGAAGAAGCAGAGTCATTGATGGCATTTAAAGTAACTTGAGTACCTTTACACTGATGAATCCAGCACAGGCTTGAGATGCCCTGGCTGACTGAAGTGAATAACCCTCCAGCACAGAATTATCTTTTCCTGCCTCTCAAGGCCTTGCACTAAGATGAGCTAGGAAACTACTTTTTAGTCAAACTTGCAGTAGTATACTGGAAGGAATGACAACTGCTCTAGGTTTTTAAAGGTTGCTGAAAATGTAGCATAATTTGAAACACTGGATTTAAAACAAGTAATATTCTTGAATTTATGCAGTTTACATAAGGATTAGAAACCGTGCTAAATTCATCTTGGTACAAATTTAAAACAATGGCTTGGATAAACATATGTAAAACTGGAAGTGTTAACAATCCCCCAAATGTTCCTCTTGATGCATGAGAGTTTTACTTAATTGCATACCAGCTTCAATTACAGCCTGGTTCTTTCTCATGCAGCTCTCAACTCTCTTATCCATAATTTTGAGTGATTAATGATTGAAATATTATTTAAATCACTGAGCCTTCCACTGTCAGAATTTGTAACTAACTCACTAATGGAGAGTAAAACTGAACAATTGGTTCTTTTGTTTTTTTCTTTCTTTTGAATAGTGCTAACATTTTGGATATTCCTGTTACCTGCTACAATATCCTTCCTCCTAGTGAAACCAGAGGGATGTCTCAGGAGGAGTGATAATGTAAACATTTGCCTCTGGCAGATAAGCAGTGTCGAATAAACTGGATTTGACAGCATTAACAAATTTACTGTGCTGGATTTGAATGCATTAGCTGCGGTGAATGGTGGAAAGGTTTGATAATGTCATGGCTTTCAAATTATGGTCTTACCAAAGTGCTTAACAGATTCGTCTACTGTTTCCCGTCTGTAAATGACTACATAATTTACACATTTAATGGATGTTAGATTACCTGTCTGCCATTAGACTCTCAGACAACAGTGAATGAAAAACAGAAAGCAGTACTTTCCCAGGACATAAATGCTTACTTGACATCAATGACACCCATGTATCATCCTACATGTTACAATGCTGTGGCTGTGGAAAATCCGGATAAAATATGGTTACATCCAGCCATTAACTATATTTAAGGATTTCTACCCATTATTCACAAAAAGATGACTTCAAAAAACTTGTTTTATAGTCATTGCATGTTAGAATGTCATTTAATCAAAACAGTGATGGTGGACACTGATGTACCCTCATGAGATAATCTCTGCTATTAATAAAGGTGACTTCTAAAAAAGGGTTTATTCATTGAGGCCTCTTCATCTTTCTCTTTTGTCTAGCAATAAAGGAAGTAACAGCAAATAGTGTAGCATTTATTGTGTCCTTCCAGTATCTGAAGGGAGCCTGCAAAAAAGCTGAGGAAGGAGATTTTACCAGGGCTTTTAGTGACAGGACAAGAGATAATGGCTTCAAACTGGAAGAGGGTAGAGTGAGATTAGAAATTAGGAAGAAGTTCTTCACTCTGAGGGTGGTGAGACACTGGCACAGGTTGCCCAGGGCGGTTGTAGATGCCCCAACACTGGATGTGTTCAAGACCAGGTTGGATGGGGTCCTGTGCAACCTGGTCTAGTGGGAGGTGTCCCTGCCCATGGCAGGGGGGTTGGAACTAGATGATCTTTGAGGTTCCTTCTAACTCAAACCATCCCATGATTCTATGATTCTGTGATTTATTACACAATTAGTGGCACTTAAAATCCTAAAGTAAACACTGGAGTAGGTTGAACATACCTAGATAAGAATGAGTTTGAAAATATTTCAAGCTATGAACTTTAGTAGACAGATAGGAGTAACAGGTCTTAGTGACCTAAATATTTATTATCTTTTTCATAAGATCAGTTGAAAAAGCCCTAAAAATATTAATGGATATACAACTAATAAACTCTATAGAAGGTGAGCCATAGCCTTTGAATAGGATTCCATAGAAACATACTCTATGTCTAATAGACTATAATACAGTTTAGTAGAGGATTTTTTTATACACTTTTCAAAGTAACATGCAAAATTAAAAAAAAAAAATTTCCTAGTATGGAAATGTATAGGCAGGCTTTCTTTCCTTATTGGCATGCAATTAGGACTCCTCCATCTGTATGTCATATCGATACATCATCTAAATTATGTGCATTGATGCATTCCCGACACATCCTCACATCCTCAGCTCCCAAGCCTCTTGCAGCAGCTTCACACACACCATTTCAAGACACCTGGGGAAAGTCAATTCAGCCTTGCTGTAAATTGCTGTTAAAACTTTTCTACTTTGTGGACTGAAGTTCATGCTGATCTTCCCACCCCAGTCTGGCCATTTTCCATGACTTTAAAAAACTAAAAGCTGTATTTCAATCTCAAATTGTGAAGCTGTGGTTCTTCCTGGGGGCACACAGGCAGTGCGTGGCCTCAGTCGTGCATGACAGCATCGGGTTTGCCACCAGCAAGGGGAAAGAAGGTTGAGTTGTTTTAGTGGAGAGTTTTGCTAGCAAAAATCGGCCTTGATTTTTAATGGAAAATATTTGCTTTTGCACTGATTATGCTAATATTGCTCTCATGCTATTTGCTGTTTCATTTGCTTAAACAAGGCTGATAAAGATAGTATCTTTCCTTAATTACACCCTGCCAGCTGAATTTTTTGTCATATGTCTATATTCCTAATACAGCATATGGTAATTTCACTAATTATAAGCCGTTGACTGGTCCTTTATTATTTGAAGGCTTTTTAACACAAATGAGATTTTCAGCTTCCACAATCTATTATAATTTTGGAAGATGATCTACCCCCATATTAAACAGGCTTGTATTTTGTGTAAGTATAATTTATACTAGTGTTTGAGGATCTGTTATACTACTTATTACATCACTTGTCAGTATAAAATGAAAAAAACAATTTATAAATAAGAAACAGACTGTGTAACTTAGCATACAGATAAACCTTATTTAATCAAGTTCAATTTCTGTTAGGTATCCTATTTTCCATTGTGTATAATTAAACTTAAAAATAACTATCTGGCAACTATAATGTGTAACAACAAAGACAAGTCACAGTCTTGAAACTATTCGTAACCCACTATTTATTTGTAATAAACTGCTATTTATCGGTAAACAATAAAATGAAATATAATTGTTCATTGAGATAAATTTTGGTATAGTGACTCCAGCTACAGTTTTTAGGGCATCATGACGTAAATCCCAACATTTCTAAGTAGTTATGCCTAAAATATCATACATAAAATTAATAAGAATGTGGAAAAATAATTAATTGTAAGAACTAATAGCACATGTTGAAGCTGGCAGTCTCAGTGAAAACGTCTGCTTGTTTTCATTGCAGCACTTGCTACACATTGCTCGTGCTCTATTTTTATATTTATATTTTTCTGTAGTAATTTTAGATAACCTTTCAGTCCAAGTTTTTATGGATGTCATTATTTCATGGAGGGAGGAAAGAAATACCACATAATTGTGAAAATTTAGCACTAGATAAAGCTGCCTATCTCCCATGCTACCAACAACTACCAGGATGAATGTAGCTCTAAACTTTCTTTTATTTCCTCAGTGCCATCCTGAGGCTGGGAGATGCCCCAAAACCTACCAAACAGTGAGGTACCACCTATTTTGAGTTGGAATCCTCATCTTTAGGGTTTGAACCAAACCACCTTGAATTTACTGCAGACTTCAGTTGTCATTTGAGAGAGGTGCTCATTTCAGACAATGTTTCTGGTATAAATTCCAAATCAGGCACACTTCATCTTGATGTGCAGCCTTTTTGTAAAATTTTTTCTTTAAAAGAAATACTAAATTTTGACTAATGTAATGTAGATTTTCTCTTAGTGTCTCACTCTTTCTTATCTGCTTTAAGGACCGTGCAGCTGAAATTGTTAGTAGTCAGTTATACTACTTTACCTCCAACTGAATGAACCGTGGTACACAAGGACTACATTGATGTCTTTTGGGCTATCTATTGATCTAACCATAACAAACTGCTTTGAGCATCAACGACTTTGCTCTCTGATTTACCAAAGAATCATATAATTGTTCAGATTGGAAGAGACCTTTAAGATCATTGAGTCCAGCCATTAACCCAGCACTGCCAGGTCGGCACTAAACCATGTCCCTCAGCACCACATCTACATGGCTTTTAAACCCCTCCAGAGTTGGTGACTCCACCACTTTCCTGGGCTACCTGGTCCAGGGTTTGATAGCCCTTTCTGGGAAGAAATTTTCCCTAATGTCCAACCTAAACCTCACCTGGCACAACTTGAGGCCATTTCCTCTTGTCCTGTTGCTTGTTCCTTCGGAGAAGAGACCAACCCCACCTGGCTCCAACCTTCTTTCAGGGAATTGTAATGAGTGAAGACGTCTCCCCTGAGCCTCCTTTACTCCAGGCTAAACAATGCCAGGTCCCTGAGTCACAAGCAGTTCATAAGTAGAAGTAGTCCATAATTGCTGTGAACTATCAACTACCAGAAATGACATTGCTCAGGAAAATAAATATGATTTTTTCTCTTGTTATAAACTACTGCTCTACCTGCAAAATAAAACAGCCTTCCTCAAGTAATTGGGTGGATACCTGGTGTACTACCCCTCTGTTCATGTTACTTGTCCTCTGTCTTGCTCAAGGTGCATATGACAAGCTTGATGTAGTCACACCTCTATGAAATTTTGTGTTATAGCAAATTGATTCAGGTTGTTAACATAATTTCTCATGTAAACATTTATTTCCTGTTACGTCCTATTATTTCATCTCCTGGTATTAAATCTGTGTTAAAATTGATTGTGGATGCTCAAGTTTGTGTCCAGATGTGGAAGGTTCATAGATCTCGGCAGCCAGTTTGTGCTCTGCTGCACATACAAAGTAGGCAATAAGAATAGCAGGAGAATGAATTGAAATTATTCTTAACAAGTTCCTCAATGAAAACACATGCAAAATGTAGTAAATTGCTGAGTTTCAACAGCTGTAGGTTGCTGGAAAAGGAGCTGCTCTTTTGCCAGATAGTTGTGTATTTTCTTTTAGAAGCTCTCCATAATTGCATATATGCCTGTCAATCCCACTAGCAGGCTTCTCTCTTTTACAAAATTGGTTCACCATTCACATCAGCATGTATATTGCTCACCGTTCTTACTCTTTGTATTCTCCATCAGCTTGTCCCTGCTTAGTGCTTGGCTGCTCAGCCCTGACAGCCCCTCTGCTCCCTGGTTTGCTGCTTCTTTCTACAATGCTATAATTCATCACGTGTTCCTCAGCTCTATAAGGCTACCTATCATTGCTAGATATGCCCCAGTTATGCATAATGTGTAATTTAAATGAAATCTCTAGAGTGTGCCTATGGAGTCTTTTTTACCGAGGTCTTGTTCCTCCATACCAGGTAATGACAAAGCATCCCTAACATCTGATTCCCTTCAAAATCCTTGGCAAGCGTTGCTTTTGCTTTAAATCTCAGAGAAAAAAAAATACAAAATAACCTAAAATGCTAAAGCATTTGCTTAAGGTTATGAATGAAATAAAAAAAAAAATTATTGAACCAAGGCCAAAATAAGTAACCCTAGATGATGAAAATGGCCAGCAGAATTTTTCTGGGACATTTAAGATTTTTCATATATCAAGCTCCTTTCTACATAATACTATTGTATACATCTTGTCCTTTCCATGCAGGGCTGAAGACCAGACTTGCTGCCTGCAGAAGCACCACAGAGATGGGGTGAAGAGTGACTTGTCCTGCATTGCACAGCTGATGTCAGACAGACCAGATGGCCACGGCCCTTGCTGAAAGCCCAGGTAGCACTTTACAGGGAACATGAATTTGAATTGCTTGTGAAGGAAACATGAAGGTGAAGTGTCCGGGCTCAGAGTATATGAGGCCTCATGCCATGTCTGAGCTTACCAAGGGTGTAGTAAGCATCAAAGTCAGCATCAAGTGTTCAAAAGATGTTCTTTCTCACACATCAAGTCGAACATACTGTACAACCTTAAATAAGGATAAAGGTACTGAATAGAAAGTAGCTGTTATCATCATGCTTCGTGTTGTACCTTTATAAAGAAATAAATTGGGATCAGACATCAGCACTTACTGTTGGAGATGAAAATGAAATGAGTCAGGCATAGATGTTCTGGGTTTGTGTGCAGCTGGACATTAGTAGACTTGTATTCTTCTATATTCCTTCTTTTTCTATTAAACCTGAATTTAAGACCTTGTTTCGTGAACTTCCCAACAATAAATCGTAAGGGCTGAATGGGCAACCTTTGTCCCAAGCAGTGGCCTACTGAGTGGATGACGTTAATGGAATGCTTTCTGTAGTGCAGGAGGCTTTGATCACTTTCTGAAAAAGAAAGAAAGACCCAAACTTACAATCTGACTTTGTTTTAGCTCCACATTGAAATTATGATAAAACCTCTAGGATACTTTCACAGTATGGAATTACATCAACTCAAATCTCTGTATTTCCAAAGCCGTCATCCCCACTGTACTCTATTTTTGAGTAATATGTGCTTATGTGAGCAAACTCTCAAAAAAGAAAAGAAAATCATAGGCTCCTGAGCCATACAAGTTGGGCAATATATTAATACCACTATTTCCTATTTTTTAAGGCCAGTAATAAATTTACCTGGAAAAACCTGCAGAAATGTTTATAATAAAGGGTGCCAAGCAACTATCTCCATAATTCTCTCATGACACTACTTCTAAGACCTACATTAGTTTCTACTTTGGGCTCTTAAATTATGAAAGGCTAAATAAACTTCAGAAAACAAGGGAATAAAAAAAGTGCCGGAAAAGAAAAAGTATGACCGTCCAATACTTGCATGCAAGCAAGCTGCATGAAGGCATGAGAACTACATAGCTTCTATTTCATGGGATGACATTTATTCAATGAGATGATAGTTTCTCCATTGCAGAAGCATTTCTCAGCTCCTAGGGAAAAAACCCAAGAACGTCCTGGACCTGCTTGCCCCAGATGCCACTATGTAGATGGCTGCAACTTCCTTGTGAGTCATGGTGGAAGGTTCTCACTGGTTGATAAATCCTATGGGAACATCAGTACTTCTCTAGTGGCCTGAGTGATTTAAGCAGGTCATATGAGGAATGGAGTAGGAAAAACATCCCAGTGCTAGGACAGTCAGCACCTCAAACCCTGTAAAAATCTGAATAGTGTAGAAACCTAAATAGAACCAAGAAATGGAGACCCAGCCCACAGAGATGTCAAAATCCTGTTTCCTAACAACATCAATGGGGTGATAAGAAACATACAAACTGACACTCAACAACCTGGTCAAAACGCAACCAATAGGAACATCTTTGCTCCATGGGTCCTGGATCAGATGCATATCTCACAGGAAGGTACATTGGTTGCTTGTAAATGTGAAACAGTTGGTAAGAGCAAGTGGCAGTTTTCTATGTGAAATGACACATGTAAGCCTCTTGACTGCAAAAATCAGATCTTTGATATGCACTTACTGCCTCCAAAGTGCAGGTGAAACTTTTATGCAAGTCTTTTTAATTTTTTTTTTTAACATTCCATTCTGAATTGAGCCTTTGGTGGCAGCAGTCAAATGGCAGGCTTTCAAGGGCAATAGCAAGGATAGTAATCCTGTTCAAATCACAGTTTTTAATTTAAATAAAACTTTTTCTTACTGAGAATATACATTCATATTTTCATTTTATTAGTTAATGTGTACAGCTGCTAAGTTATTTGCATATTATAGAATTTTATTTTACATTTAGCAAATGAATGGCATCCAAGCAATTTTATATTTAATTTGATCAATATTTAATAAATTATAATTATCATTACAACTCAGAGTTTTGCACTGCCGTATATTGCCACATAATGTTTAATCAAGGAGAGAGAGACAGACTAAAATATAACTGGAAAACAACTATCAAGTTTATGTTAAAGAAATGTAGTGGGATTATTAACTAAATTACAGGGGTCTAATTTAATCTTTTTTTTAGTTATCACTTTAAAATTGAATTCCAAGACCATTTCCTTAATCTATATTTTTAAATATCTGAAATATTTATTTTTTTAAAATACACAAAGAGCAAAATTACTTCGAGCTATCAATGTTTGAAATCTCTGCATCACTAGCAAAAAATGCAGGTGCTGTATCTGGGAAAATGAGAATAACATTTCTGCAATTTAAAAGGAGATCTGCCTATATGGACAGAACAGCACGGTCAATAGACTCTGCTTATACATTACTAAGAGACAGTTATATAAATACTGTGGGAATTGGACAAGCCATTTAAGGTTGATGTGTCTGAAGACAGTGAGATAGGTAATGAAAATCTATGAAACATATATGTTTAATACTAAACTTCTTGTCCACAAACTAAAGATATATTTTACTCAGAAATGCAGGTGATTGTTTGTATTTAGTAACACCAACACAATTTTTTGTTGGTTAAGTAAGACTTATAAATTGTGAAACGTCTTCTGGGGTACTGCATGCTAGATAGAAACACAGGTGTAGAAACAAGTTTTGAACAGGAAGCACGGGTAAAGAAAAATCTCAAAATTTCTGTTTCCCTTTAAAACAAGGCATTTAAAATACACAGTTACGGGTTTTGAATAAAAGTTTATGTATAAATGTTTAGAATAAGTTCTAGGCTTTTTCTTTCCAGGTGTTACTGAAGAAGGTAACTCAGGACTCTCCTTGTGTGATGCAATGTCCAAAGACATGGATGACTTACAAGAGTGTGTGTGCAACACCCCTCTGGGTCTGCAATGTGCTGCTGCCTTCAGAGGTATTCGCACCTTGCACGTGAGCCCTGAGCTTCTGCCTGGGCTCTTTCTGCTACCCAAAAAGAGGATGAAGATGCCTTTCACCCACAAGCTTATGTCTCTTGTTTTTTCTGGCAGCATAGCTCCAGATAAGAGGAAATATGTTGAAAAGCCCATTTTATTATCTTTCTCCAGACAACCATTTGTTTATTTCAAGTGTAAAGCCAGACAATTTAAGGCTAAGATTTTAAGTTCTTTAAGATTTTAAGATCTTTAAGATTTTAAGATCAAGTTCCAAGATTTTGCCCATGAGGGTAGTTTACCTTCAGAACAACTCTCCTAAGGATGTGGAGAAATTTCTGCCACTTGAAATCTTTAGATCAGAAGTAGATATGTGGGTAATATGTAAATACATACGTGAGTTGAATAAGGAGTTATGGTTACAGGGAGGAAACTGCTGGGTGAAATTACACAGTCTTCAAGGTGTATAAAGTGCCATTTGGGTTATAAAAATGAGTCTACTCTGGTCTGTAAGTCAGTGAGCCATAATCATGCAGCCTACAGAGACATATTGATTAATTCTTGCTTGTTATTGAAATGCAGGGTGTGTATTAGGCAGAACAAGAGCGTGTGTGTGTGGGAACTTGTTCTGGAGAAGGCACAGAGAGGAAATCTGATTCAGTAAATTGTTCCTTATTTTTTTAATGATTTTTTTAGTTTAAGATAAGTTTGTTTTTTTCACATCTAATTAGAAATTTGTGGTCAGATAATGAATGAGATATGGTAAAGAAAACTATGTTTAACACTGTCACTTACAGCTAAATGAAAATGAAGGTATTTTTAGCTTAATAATTTTCCTTATTTGAAGATTTTTGTCATTTCAATTAACCATTTGGAATGCAGTATATAGTTCTGGTCATGTGTGATAATTTACCATATTGTAGCATCCAATTTTATTTGGAGGTATCTTTTAGCCTTTTAAAAATATTTTACTAATAAGAAATGAAGAGTATAAAAATCTAAAATCAAAACCAAAATAACATCCGAGCCAAAAATGTTCATCTATGTTTCAGGACTGGACTCTTACTTTGTTTATTTTTGGTCATAAATCATGCTTTTAAATAAGCTTATATTCTTTGTATTTTCTAGATGTCATAGCATTTTTTGAAATAGGGAAAAAATGCCTAAATTCTCATATTATTAATATATGCAAAGTACAACTTATGCATCTGATGCTACTCATCACATACCAAATTAATAATCAGGGATAGAACCCAATATCCCATTTCAAGCAAAGACCAATAGCTTTTGGGGAAATTAAATCATCTTTCAGAAATATTTCATTTTGAAAAGCTAATAATTCAATGGAAATGGATTTTTAGAGGAAAAACCTGAGTGTGTTACATAATCTTTCTGTAGGGCTCTCCATATCATACATTAACAATTCATACCACATTTTAAATCAGAATTTGTTGAAAAATAGTTTGCACTGTTGTTGTGAGCATCACAGCCCTTTAATGCTTCTGAAATGGTAACATTATGATTTGGAAACTCAAGGGAACATCACTGAAATCTGATTGAGACAGAGACAAACAAGAGTGATAGAGAGCAGGAAATTCTCGTTTTTGCAATGACATTTTTTATCTCATCTTTTCCCTCCCCTGTTCTACATGAGAATAGTGTGGCCAACCACTTATACAAAATAATGTGCAATCTGGCGTTCTGTTACCCTCCCCGCTTGGTGTGAAGACTTAATGGAGAATGGTAAATGCATTAAAAGCATATTTATTTTTACCTTTTCTACTATAAGTAGTAGATAGCTCATGGCTATGCAGTGAGGGGGAAAAGGACTTATATACTGTACTGCAGATGGGAACAAGGGAGATGTAATTAAAAAGGGAAAAGGCTGGGTTTGGAATTTTTTTTATTCCAATAAGCATTTATAACACTTGCCATTTTAAAGATATGCTGATCATTTAAAAAAAAAACCCCAGAACCTGATTTATTTATTTTTTTTTTTTTAATTTTAAAGCAGGTGTTCAAGTGTGCACTTCTGAAAGGAATGGGAACTGAGCTGAGCTGCAGTTCTGGGTGTTGGATGTTGTTTCATGGTTCTCGTGGTCTCTGTCATTACAGATGCTTGCAGGTAAGTCTTCTGCTTGTCTCAATACTAGTCATAGAATCATTCAGATTGGAAGAGACCTTTAAGATCATTGTGTCTGACCATTAACGTAACTCTACCAAGCCCACTGCTAAACGATGACCCTCAGCACCACATCTATAAAGCTTTTAAACACATCTATATGATTCAACTGCTTCCCTGGGCAGCCTGCACCAGGCCCTGACAACCCTTTTGGGGAAGAAATTGTTCCTAATATCCAACCTAAACCTCCCCTCGGGTAACTTAAGGCTGTTCCCTCTTGTCCTTGAGGGGAGACCTCATCGCAGCTTATTGCTACCTTACTAGGGACAGGGAAGCAGGCACTGATCTCTTCTTTCTGAGGACCAATGATAGGACCCAAAGGAAAGGTAGGAAGATGTGCCAGGGGAGGTTTATGTTGGACATTAGGAGAAAGTTCTTCACCCAGAGAGGGTTGGAGGAGCACTGGAACAGGCTCCCCAGGGAAGCAGTAATGGCACCAAACCCGACAATATTCAAGAAGCATTTGGACAATCACAGAGTCACAGAATGGTAGGGTTGGCAGGGACCTCTGGAGATCACCTAGTCCATTTCCCCTGCCAGAGCAGAGCCACCTAAGAGCAGGTTACACAGGAAGGCATCCAGGTGGGTTTTGAATGTCTCCAGAGATGGAGACTCTACCACCTCTCTGGGCAGCCTGTTCCAGTGCTCTGCCACCCTCAAAGTAAAGAAGTTTCTCCTCATGTTTAGATGGAAATTCCTGAGGGTGTAAGGGTTGTCAAGCTCCGGACCAGCCTGTCCAGGGAGTTGGTTGAATCACTATCCCTGGTGACATTTAAAGGACAAGAAGGTGTGGGGCTGGGGGACAGGGTTCAGTGCTGGATGCGGTAGAGTTAGGTTAGTGGCTGGACTTGATGATCTTAAAGGTCTTTTCCAACCAGAGTGATTCTGTGATTCAGGGAGTTGTAGAGAGCAAGAAAATCTCCCAAGCTTCCTTTTCTTCAGACTAAATAGCCAAAAGAGAGATTGTTTTGTAAATTTTCAGAATATACTTTTTTCCTTTATATGGATTTTCTTTTTCTAAACATATTTATGTTCCTGGAGGTGCAAAAAGTGTGATCATCATCAGGACTCACACTTAGTGGGTCCTTGAGTTTCCCTGTCACCCTGTATCATCCTATGTGCAACACTGCTCTCCTGCATCTGCCCTTTGAGACTCTTGACCACGTTCAGCTACCTCTGGAGGAGCTGCAAAAGGTACTGCAGAAAAATAAGTCTGTCAGAAGAAGGCTTGGTTTTGTTCTTGAGGGATGTCTCCTTCCACTGGGAAGTTCTCAGCACTGTCAGTTGAAAGAACAATGAAAAGGCCTGCTCTCTTAATGTCAGGATGTCTACTTTGAGATTAAATTTTTACAGTGGACAATGGACTGAATACTTATGAATCTTTTCAAAATAGTCCTAGCCAAGACATAATTTAATCCATAAGTTTCATTGAAGTGATATATTAATTATTGATTATGCTTAATGAACATGCTAATATGCAGAATTCAGGAGGTTTCTGCTGCCCTGCTGTGCTCTCTAGGCCCTCATACATTTTTTAGGGCATGTCTGTAGGAGACAGTGTCTGGGCTTAAGCCAAAGCACCATAATGAAGACCACATACAGAGTTCAAGGGCTGGTGCTTGTCCTTCAGGAACAACATCAGAAACTTGTTTTGTCTGACAGTTGTTATTGAAATTTTAAATTAGATTATTCACTTTTTCCCTTTGTAAATGGGGTAAGTTATTAGTGGTTTTCCATCCATTCATAGAATAAGGTTTGACCTCATTTTCCATTTCAAATGGAGGGGAGAAAAGTAAGTGTAAAGAAGTTCAGGCCAATGGTGTAGTCAATAATGTATTAAAACTTAAGCACTCCTGCTGTATGCATTTACAATGAGATTACAAAAGCCATTAAGCCATTCTATCTTCATGCTGTTTTTAATACTCAGGTGAAATAACCAATACACACAGTGGAAACAAAAAGTTTCTGCTGATGAGGCCTTGACTGTGGTTTTGAATACAGCCTTCAGCAAAGGCTGATGTTTATACTGCTTCACTCTGAAGAGCCCTGGGGTGCTCTGTAGCCTCTATGGGGACCTCAGCAGATGCAGTCATAAACCTTTATGGTTGAAACCCTCTTATACAATAACACATATTTAAGTAGTGACAAGTAATGTAATAACAGATGAAAATGGAAATAATCTAGTGCACCAGGCTTGGGAAAAAAAAAGTGCTATTGTATGCCTTGACAAAAGTGAGGCAGAAGCATATCTTGAGATCGTGTTACCCTGGGCACTCCATGAGCTGATAAAATATCAACCTTGAAACTATTAGACTGCAAAGATAAAAAGCCCCTCTTCTATTTTTTGAATACTGAATTATTTAATTTCAGCAATTGTTATTTTTCTATTGTTTTTCAAGTGTTAGCAGGTTCTCTTCAGTAAATCATAAATTAAATGATGCTACATCTGCAAGCCAAGGCCCCATGAGAAATCAAATACAACATAATGAGGAGTGCCACTAAAGACCCCTAACTGTGTGTAAGCATAGTCTGTGCATTAATGAGTGAGTAAAGAAGTATTATAAAATTATACCGAATCATTTCAACAACTGGTTTTTATTATTTATAATTCCATTTCAAAATTGAGAGTTTGGGCAGAAGCACAGAATCAGAGAATGGTAGAGGATGGAAAGTACATTTGGAGAGAACCTGATAGCTGCAGGATGCCTTACCAACGTGCAGCAGGTTCACCCATCATGGAGGTCTAGAATCCAAGTACTCTTGAATTACACACCCTTTCTATGTCTGTTTCACTTCAGTTTTTCCTGAGGAAAAGGAAGGATTTATAGACAGGTTCTCACTGGTCCTTTCTCTGGGATGTCTGAAGCTTGGACCCAACTCACTGATCCTTATGGGAAGGTCTTGTGTGGACTTAAAGAATAGGTCATAATTTTTTAATGCAACTTTATGTAACATGTTTGTATGTTATAAGTTTTAATTTCAGTGCAAACCAAAGTACTACTATGTAGCATAAACTTGAAGAGATATTTTCCCCCAAAGCCTGGAAATGCAGCTGACAACATCTATTAGAGGTCTCCATATTCTGTAAGAAGGGAAGTTACAGTATTATGAAAGAATGGACTTCAGATAATCCAAAGATCACAACTTTTTTCCATAGCAGAAGAGCAGATAAGATCCCTCTTTCAGCCAGGGGAAAGATCCATCGGTAAGAGTGCAAAAAGAGTGATGAGATGAATTAGTTAAAACTGGCCTAAGGTTTCTTAAAACAATAGAATCACAGAATCACAGAATCGTTATGGTTGGAAAGGACCTCCGGGGTCATCAAGTCCAACCTTTCTCCTAGCATC
>JAVSBS010029314.1:170152-180995 GCA_033124195.1 Coracias cyanogaster | reverse complement strand
AAACCTGCTGCTCTAAGGTGGAGCATTGCAGAAATTACAGCAAGAAGCTGTCGTTGGTGCTTCCCCAAGCTGGGGGCACCATGTTGAAGAAACCTGCCGTCCCAAGCTGGGGGCGTTGCAGAAAGAAGCCGCGCAATTCTAAACTAGCGCTATATTGAAGAGGCCACATGCCACCACTGAGTCATGAGCCACGTGCTGCTACTAAAATTGCGGCAAAAAGCCGCCATCTTAGCCATCATCATCTTCATCGCCATTGGAGGGAGACTCCGATTGCACCGAAAATCGCCCGGACCGCGACAGTGGTCCTTTACTGGACTCTCTCTAGTACGTCCATGTCTCTCCTGTACTGTGGAGCCTAGACCTGGACACAGCACTCCAGGTGTAACCTCACCAGTGCTCAGTAGAAAGAAATTATCACCTCCTCCTAGTGCAGCTCAAGACACTGTTTGCCTTATTTGCTTGCAAGAACATATCACTTATGTTCACCTTGGTGTCCACCAGGACCTCCAGGTCCTTCTCTGTCAAGCTGCTTTCCAGCTGGTTGGCCTTCAGCCAATAATGAGATGATTCCATCCTTGGGACAGGAGTTTGCACTTTACTGCCTTTATTGGATTTCAGGAGGTTTATACTGGCCCATTTTTTCCATCCTGTTGAGATGCCTCTGAATGGTAGCCAGACAATTCAGCATATCAATGTCTCTCTCCAGTTATGAATCACCAGTGAACTTGATGTGAGTGCACTCTACCTCATCAACGAGGTCATTTAATAAACTCATTGAGCAATATTGGCACCAGTATTGATCCCTGGGGGATAGAGATTGAATTTACAAGTTTCCTTTCTTAAAGAAAATTGGTGGAGTTTTGCAACAACTGCTGCTCCTGACCGTGGCAGCTCTCTTTGTGGACAGCCACAATAGTTTCAAGACATTAGCAGCCTCTTGGATATAAAAGGTGAGCAAATTATGCTACACCTTCTTAGTGATAACAGACAATTTGAGTCTCTCCCAGTGTGTTAAAGTACAGTAACAGCTTTCATACATGAAATGTATTTTTTATGTTTGGTTTGCTTTTTTTTTTCTGGATATCTGCATCAAGATTTGCCAATAAACTTTCCTTAACAATGCTAAGAAACCCGAATAAGAAGAAAACTTAACAGCTCCAGGGTCCCAGATCTCCCTGTCAGGTTAGGAGGACTGGATGCTGTGCCCCGGTTTTATCTGCTCTCTGCCCCTTTGTCACACTAACTTCTGTGAGTCCCTTCCCACGTGTCCTCAGCTGAGCTAGAACAGAACTAATTCTGTTCAGTGATTTCACTTTTCAGCTCAGTCTTTTCTAACTAACAGCATTTTCTGAAGTATCTACTCCCAGCAATAGTAACACTCTATGTTTAGAGTCACTACCAAGGGTTGGGGTGTGCAGAAAGGCTCTTGCTTCTGCTTGCCCCTGTGCAGATCAATGTCACTGATCAATCTTGTGCCCCATGTCAGGGTGCAGTAGGTAAGAGGTGGCACCTGGGGGGAGGAGCAGCCAAGACAGGAGACCCTAAACTGATAAATGAGGGATTCCATCCCATTTACGGCATATTCAGTACAAAGCTGAGGGATCACAAAGGTCAAGACTCTTCTTCAATGGCCAACATTAGAGAAGGAGTCTGTCTGTACTCCCTTTGATCTAAATACATGTGCTCCTGAATCCAGTTCCAGAATCCAGCTCCTGAACCCAGTTCCTGTCTGCTGCTGAGTCCAGTTTAGGACTTCCCCAGTGCCTGCTTCACAGCATCAGTGGTGATGGTGATGTAATTTCCATAAGGAGAGGTTGGGTTTGATACTGGTTTTATATATATTTGTATAGATCCTATTTTATTATTATTATCCTCATTAAAGCTGCTTCAGTTTTCTGTTCTAATCCATAAGTCTCTCTCCCCTATTCCCTTCCCCTTCTCATTTGGGAGGGAAGAGGTATTAACAGAGAGCATCTGTTGAAGGTCTAGCAGACAACCCTGACTCTACACCTTGACAGTAAGGTTACTTAAGAGATTATAGAGTGGGGAGCGTGTTTTCCTTTAGCATCTCACTGGTATGTGGTAAGAGAGAATATAGCATTTTGTGGAAGAGACTCAGGGGGCTTCCCCCTGCACATGTAACTTTTGGAGATAATGTTTTGCACTTCAGTAAAGTTCCTCTCATTTATGGGGCAGCTGATTTGGGTGAAGTTTTGGAAGAGCTTATATTAATTTAAGGAAATATTTTTTTCATTTTTTTCAGAGATTCCTTCTTATAATGGAAACCTCATACTCTTGGGTTTTAGGAAATAAGCCACAAAAGCACCCTTCAGCTGCTGTTTTTCACTGAAACACTTTAAATAGGTAAGAATGGTTATTCCAAATTGGAAAACAGACTAATTTACTGCAACTGCTATTACTGCTGCTAAAAATTCTTTAACTGGAAAATAGGACATGAAAACCTTTTACCTAAAGCCTTGCAGATGAGGCACAGCAGGCACTAAAACCCACTTTCTGATGGAAGAAGTTTGTGCAGGATAATTAAAACCTGTGTGGGAAAATAGCTTTGTGCAAGGTGGGAAGCTCCTCTTGGACCTAGTGTAAATGTGTTCAGATGAAGGCAGCACAAAATTTTTGAGGACGTTGCCTGAGGAGCACAGTATTTTCAGCTGAAGTGCTCCTCCCGCTTTTGGCAGTTTTTTCTCCAGCAGAATAAAGGATTTCAGAGGATGGATAAAGCTTCAGTCTGTAGACACCTCCTTCAGCTACTGCCTGGGATGGTGCTGCCTTTCTGGTGACCTTTCCAAGAGGTGCTGGTGAGGAGGTCCCTCCACTCACTGTCTCAGTGCTTGCCCAGGCATGGTGGATTTCTGATGGTGTTGCACTACCTCCTAGAGCTGCTCCCAGAGGCCAAGTCAAACCAGTGGCTGAGTGATCTGGTATGGCTGGATACACGTGAACTCTCTGAAAGAGAGAATGGAGCTACTGCTAATGGAGAGCCCTTTGGTGGTCTGTGCCACACTGCCTTGTGCATACTCTGCTTATTTCTCCCTGATTTCCTCCATTACCCTTGATGCATCATGACATATGAGCTCGGTAAGGGAACGAATGGGTTTTTACAGCCAGTACCATTTTCTCTGCATGCTGGAAATGACTGGGGAGGAGTCTATATATCTGCTTTTACACCATTCATAGACCAAAGTTACTTATGTCATTGTGAAGTCCTAAGGCTTCAGTGGGAGGTCTATAAGAAAGATGGGGACAGACTTTTTAGCAAGGCCTGTTGCAACAGGACAAGGGGGGATGGTTTTGAACTAAAAGAGGGAGATTTAGACTAGAGAGAAGGAAGACATTTTTTATGCTGAGGGTGGTGAGACACTGATTCAGGTTCTCCAAAGACGTGGTCGATGCCCCCTCCCTGGAACCACTCCAGGTGAGGTTGGATGGGGCTCTGAGAAACCTGTTCTAGTTGCAGATGTCCCTGCTCAGTGCAGAGGGGTTGGACTAGATGACCTTGAAAGGTCCTTTCCAATCCAAACCATTCTACAATTCTATTATCCTAATTCAGCAAGGCCTTAAAGAATATTCTGACTTCAAAACATACGAACAATACCATTGAAATAATGTGGTCATAGTAAGAATATGCTCTGATGAGCAGCTTGCATCTGACAGGTTGTGTAGTAGAGTCTCGGGGTACCATGATGCCCCATGGTTGTGCACTGTACAGACATTTCAGGCCAGCACAAAGGCGCTGGTCGAATTGCAGGCATTTCTCAGTGCTGGTTTTAGCTAGTCAATGCCAGTCCTGCCAGGACCCCAAGTGACTTTGTTTTTTATAAATCATTATTTATCAGTGCTAAAACTGTCCAGATTTAACAGTGAAAACAGCCTGCAAATGTTAGAGCAACACAGCAAAGTAGCTGGCTGACAATTTTTCAGACTGCAGACCTCTACTAAAATATCTCTGCAGTTTGTCTCATCCTCTCAGTGAAAAGTTTTTGTCATTTCTCTGGGGCTCTGTTAAAATCTCTCTACAACTATCATCATTTTCCTGACCAGTTATGAACATGGGGCTCAAATGCCTTAAAAGGATGAGATAGATAGAAACTCTTCTTGCCTGTCCAGCCCAGGGTGTTGTAACTGAAATATCCATAGTATTTATATCTATTATGTTAAAATGGCTGCTGCATGACTTAATAACAACAGCAAATCAGATATTATTTTTTCCACAGTGCTGGACATTTTTATCCTGTTGAGTTGTTTCTTCGTATTCTTTATATTTCAGTTTGTGTATTAGACCAGGCTCTGGCATTTTGCTAAGTAAGAAACTAAGGCTGCTGATTTTTGTAATACCTGTCATCATTTTAAAGCAGGCCAACAGCTTTAATAAAACTTTTTTTGCAGGGAAAGAGCGAGCCATATTTCACAGGGTCTGAAAGGAAAGCAGGCATCTCCATCGCGTCCTGCCTGCCACTGCCTAGAACGTGGTGGTGCTGAATCGATAAATGCCGCTCTCACCATCTCCAAACTGGCTTTCAGCGGTTGGGAATTTAAACAAGTAACTCCCAAAACAATACAGCCTCTTCCCTGGTGTTTGCATGCTTAGCTTTCTTCTTCCCCTTATGTTTTATTGGGAATGCTGTATGCAGTTCATTACAATAAATGCTTTGCCATATTAAAATTTCTCTGATATATTTTGGTGGCTGCATAATAGATAAATGGCTGCTCTCACTGTGAGAGGAACTTCAATTATTATATACATTTTCGTTCAGGTTTGGTGATTTTGGATTTTTTATTGAGGTGAGGAGGCTCTGGTATATAGGGAAATGATGCTCCCAGGTTGGAGTTCTTCAGGGAGCACAGTGGGAACAGGATGAAGTTAGTTGTGATTAAGGAGCACATGGATACTTGCAACAGAAATAGGTTTTGTTACGTATATGATGTGTTACTAACACCACAGAAATAAACAGCTGGAGGAAGGAGACTGTGTCTTACCTCTCCAAGTAAGGAAGCAACAGGTAGATGCAGAAGGTTTCCCCTCCTGCAGGTCTCCTCTGAATAAATCCTCCTACAACAAAGCATTGAGGCCATCATCTGCAGCTCTCACTTGGGGCTGGTAATCAGGAAATTACCTGAAGCCCAAGGCCATAGCAATAGGGGAGGGAGAGCGCTGATTACAATAATGCTGTGTTGGTTATAAAGGAAAACTCAAGGTGGGAGTTGAAGTTGAAAGAATGTAAGTTGAAGTCTCCTCAGCTCCCTCATACAGACAAGCCCTCCTTGCTCATCTGAAGTTGTTAAAGCATTCAGAGTGATCAGTGGACTGATGTATAAAATATTTAATCAAGTTACTCAATGTTCCCTTATGCTGTGGAATAATCATGATGAAGAAAAGGGACTGGACTCCTTTTTTTTGAGGAAACCTAAGAGTGCATAGTCACCAAGAAAAAAAAATAACCTTAGCTTTCTAAACTATGTGAGTGACATTTCATGTGTGTATTGATAGACTGCCCTAAGAACTGGGGACTATTTTGAACAAGTGCAATTCAGTCCTGAGAGGTGCTGAGCACCCCTGGTTACAGAGCAAGGTCCAATATTTTAAAGGCATGCAGATATAGCCCTTCATTCTGTTATCATTCTCTAGCTTGTGCTAATCTATATTGCAAAATCTGCTTTTAAAAAATGACCCGGAACAGGTTGCCCAGGAACATTGTGGATGCTCAGTCCCTGGATGTGTTTAAGGCCAGGTTGGATGGGCCTTTGGGCAATCTTGTCTAGTGGGAGGTGCCCCTGCAGGTGGGTTGGAACTAGGTGATCTCTGAGGTCCCTTCCAACTTAAACCATTCTATGATTCTATGACCTTAAGCACTTAACATTTTTTATATTTTTGAATAATATTGTTTAAAAATAACAGTATTTAGAAACTTAATTCCCTGTGCTTTCCAGAAAAGACTCAGGAGCAGATGCAAAGCCAGGCTTGAGAAAAGGAGGACCAAAGCACTTTTCCTAGGTGCTCAGAGCGATGGTTCAGGGTAGGTCCAACTCATGTTTGTGGGAATCTGAGCTGATGGTGACCCTGAAGGGAAGGTCTCACCCTCCGGTATCAGAAGGGACAGAGAGAAGAGGGAGCAGTTTTCTACCAATCCTTTTAGTTGCTTTCTGTCCCATTTGAATTGTCTTTTTTTTTTTAAATGAAAGGTTGACTGTGTTAAATTTTAGTCTAATTTGACATTTGAGGTTAAAAGACCTTTTCCTGGTTCTAAGAATAGAGTTACAGAAGGGCTATGGCAGTTCAGAGCTTAGACAGGACTCAGGATCTTGTCATGCCTGTGAACATAAATGGTAACAAGAAGAGATTTTGATTATGTCCATTTCCCATTTACGCTTTTTGCAGGCTAAAAAGTGCAGTAACGTCTAAAAAGTAAACAGAGGGCAAGGGATAAGTCTGTATTTTCTGTCATATTTCCTATATCAAGTTACTAAGCCACCGTGCAATCTAGGTGGGTGAGCCATATGACTAAATGACTGTTAATAAGATTGATAAGAGTTCAATTGTATGTGTTAGTTTATTTATTTCCAGACACTGCATTGAATTTTGGGCAAGAGTTCAGGTCTCTGCTAAATGAACTCACGTGTACTTTTGTTCAGGCTTTCTCATCTTTCCATTTCAACGACCTAAATTACACCAATGCTGTAGGTCTTGCCATTGATTCAGGATGTAATTTTTAGTAGGGCACCAGGAACCTTTATTCATACTGATTTCCTTTGCTCTCCTATTGATTCTTGAAGTGATGGAGGAAACCACAGGAGTTGTGGCTTACTCCAGAATCCCCATAATTCAGAAAAGATGGCAATAAGGCACAAAAGCAGAACTCTTGTTCTTGCAACCTTGCAAAGTGCTCTGTAAGCACTGTATCACACAAAAT
Organism: Coracias cyanogaster; assembly: GCA_033124195.1. NCBI lineage: Eukaryota > Metazoa > Chordata > Aves > Coraciiformes > Coraciidae > Coracias > Coracias cyanogaster. The sequence goes on along the minus strand of JAVSBS010029314.1, from coordinate 174,069 downwards.
AACAGAAAGATTTTGTACAATGTGTATTTCAACATTGTATGACCCCTGCTGCAGTGGAGATACAATGGATATACTATGTTTGCAATATTTCTTTTCAGTACTTCCTGGGGGCATTTTGTACCCCTTTTCAGCTAATCACATCAGCAAATTATTGGTTATACTGGTTCTCATGCCTGTGGAGGATGGGGTCTGTTGATTGTCCACATTTCTTCTAATGGCGTGGGTCATATGGCAATCCCAGGCTGCAGCACACACTGACAGCCCAGCTGTCCCCCAGGTCCCTGGTAGTCCTGCTCCAGCTATCAACCCCGCTCAGAGATACTGCTGTATTTTTTATTACTGTGGTTACGGCATGTCAGTCTCACCACTGGTTTTTTTGGAGCATCTCCATCCTAAAGATCAACCTGGTAGTTTCACCAGGGGGAATGTTCCTTATTGTGAACAGATATACTCTGTAAAATATCCAACAACTTAAATTGTGTCTTCTGGCGCAAAAAAAAAAGGTAATCAGGACTCATTTTTACTGTACAGTACTTGTCCTTGCTTTCCACCCACACTCATACTGGGACAAAGCTGTGGTTTTTGCAGTGCCAGTTTAGTGCTGCCAATTTCCCAGTAATGACTCGAGTAACTGTACTGCACTGACCATTTCAGGGTGCTTTATGAGCTATAGAAATTGAAAAGCTTGGCTCTGGGTTTCCAAACCTTGGTTTACATACAGAGGAGACCTTGCGGTAACATAATTGTTAATAGGTTTGTAGAAGGAAACAAGCAGTGCAAGGGAATGCTAATGAAGCATGGTCTGCTTCAGGGTTCTGTTATTAGAGGTAGATGGTGCTATTGACCAAGAAATCACGATGCAGACACTGCAGAGCTCTTGCTTCCTGAGGCAGACGCCCACAGACAATTGCAGTAATTATGGCTCTCAGAACTCCTTTGAGATCAGCAAGTATTATTCTGGGTGGATATGCTCCCAGAATTTTAAGTAGCGTTATTATGATTTTACAACTAGTAATATGTGAGTTGTTTCAGAGGAGCATAATAAACATCACGTGCACCTCCAGGTATGTATGAACTGCTCGGACTTTTGGTGGGTACAATGCTGACCAGAAAAACTTCTGAGAAAACTTCTGTCTCCCAACATGTTGGCATGGAAATTTCAGGTTCCCAGACATATCTGGGAGATGCAGAGATAATACAAAAGCACAGATTGTCACATAACGCAGGTAATACTGTTTCTGAGGGGCAGAGTAGCTCTCTACTTGACGTTAATTGTATGTTGTTTTACAAAAACACTTAGAGATGCCCACCACACTCCGAATTTCATTAAGGGTACAATAAGAAACAGTCCCTGACCAGTGGGATTAATGTTGGATATAAGTTTATGAATAGCGGGGAAAAGGAGGTGGCACTTTAAATGTGAAGTCTGATATTCTTGGGGGCTGGTTGCACTGCGCAGAATAAAAACTATGTCTTTACAAAGAGTTCAGAGGAAACCAAATATTGTACTTGATAAGCTACATAGGCAAAAATACTGTTCCTGATACATGATTCACAAACTAACGCAAGAGTTTGGAGACTGTCATAACCATTGGGAAGGTCATTCACACTAACAGGATTGTGCACTGGGGCAGAGTGGTTTATGATTTCAGGCAGCACCCTGCTCTCCCTGTGTTCAACTCACATTGACAGAATTGGATAAGGTACCCGCATCTAAGGGAGACAGACAAGGATATGCAGGCAGCTGAGGTGGGAGCTGAACCTAGAAGGGTCCTTACCTTTTCATCTACCTTCTTTTTACATAAGCTCTGTAAATGCTATTTTTATGGTTATGATATTGCAGACCCCAAATGTTGGAGAATGATGAAACCAAATTAACATGCCAGGCTCTTTTATTTGTCATTAAATTCTGAACACTTTAGGATTCACTTGGGTCACATTTTGAAGCTTTTCTCTGCAACTATCAGGGTTAGCAATGCCATTTTTATAAAAATAAAACTGATGTGTTCACACTTTCACAAGATTCCTGAAACTAAAAGAGCCAGCTGTCACAAAAGTGCTTGGCATGGATAACACTGCTGAGGAACGGAGTCCTCTGCAGATTTCTGTGAGCTGAATTAATATCAAGGGCATGTATATAAGGACTGTGATTTTATTTGCCTGGTTTCTTGGTTAAGTTCTCTGCAAGATAAATCTGAAACCTCTGAGATGTTTTTCCTTTAGCATGTCTCAAGTTTTTTCAGAACCAGGTTAAAAGTATAACTGAGAAAAAGCAAAAGTCTTCATTTGTGATACAAGTGTCTCTAAACCAAAAACACTTTAACAATTCTTCCTTCACCTTTCCTTGTGTTCCTCATATTCTTACACTCATTTTTAAGGCACAGGAAGGAGGAAGCCAGGGAAATTCAACTTGAAATTTGTTTCAAGGCTCTGTGAATTTTCAGTCACTAATCTATAGGTGCAATTCTAGGGTTGAAAACTCAACAGGGAGATCTGTAGTTTCTAACTAAATGCTTTTCCTTGAGCACTTTGCCATTTAACACCAGACAATAGCACGATACCTGTTGGGGTGTTTTTTATTCTTTGTAATGTTTGGGTATGATATCTCACTAAATACAATCTCAGAAGAGTATCTACTGAAAAATATTATCAGGCAAGAGATTTATGTTCTCAGTAGTCAATTTATGATGGATAAGTAAACTGAAATTCAAAGAATAATGGCAAAATCTCACTTATTCTTAAATTGTCAATGGAAAAGCTATAGGCCAGATTCCTTTGATATGAAGAAAATATTTATTCCTTCTTGATTGTTTGTAGTTGATCAGTATTCCTGGTTCAGTTTTCACCTCTTCTACTTCCATGTATCTTCTGTTAAGCTGTCTTATTTTTAATCAGTGTGTTTTGTGATGACTACTTCACAACATAAAACTGTTTCATAGAATCATATCATAGAATCATAGAAAGGTTTGGGTTTCATTAGTCTTAGCAGTCCTTTGGTTTTGCTGCTGTCTATACTAGATGGACATCAGCTGCCATAAGCTGCTGTAGTGCAGCATTCCCTCCAGCACTGCCAGAAGAAGAAGGCAGAAGAGTAAAGGTGATCAGAGCCCTTAACAATCATTGGAACATCCTAAAGGTTTAGTCATAAATTAAGCTTTGGGATTTTAGTCATAAATTAAGCTTTGGGATCCTGTTTTCCTGATTTGTGGTCTAAGTTGGGAATGACCCATACCTAGCTGGAAAATTGTTTTCTTATGAAAGCCTGGTCCCCATTACACCCGAGGTAAAATTAAAAGCCCTATTAGCGTGTCAAATGGCATTGCCGTGGAGACCAGCTTCAGGGCAGGTAAGACCTGCAGCAAAAAAGGGCCGACGAAAAGCTCTTTTGGAGGCTTTGTGAAGCCGGGAAAAGCCCTTTTCCTGTGCTGGGGCCTGTCTGTTGGTGGGCAGGCTGCTCAGATAGCCTCGGCAGAGCCAGCTCCACCCACTGGGGATCAGGAGACGAGAAGCCTCCAGGAGGGCAGTGACTGCTCGCAGGGCACAGGGCGAGGCAGCAGTGACTGTGTGTGCCACGGGGGCTGCCACAGCTGTTTGCAGCTCGTTGGGCAGGGCGCTGGGTCAGTTGGATCGCTCTAAGCGGTCTGCTGGTGAGGGGAGAGGAGGAACAGCGGCCTACAGGGATGCGGGAGTCGGGAGCGTGGGAAGCAGCAAACAGTGGTTGGGTCTCTCCCGGCCAGAGAGAAGATCATGGTCACAACACGGCCAAGAGCCGTATGGAGGAAGAATGTGGGAACTCAGACCGAGCACAAACACGCAGCTGTGCAGGTCTCCGGCTGCAGCGAGTGCCTGAGCCTGGCCCTTGAACTAGAGGGAGTCAGAGACAGCGCTTGTGTGCGGTGTGAGCAAATAAACGACCT
>JAVSBS010029314.1:154556-170052 GCA_033124195.1 Coracias cyanogaster | reverse complement strand
GAGCACAGGAAGTTCCACCTCAACATGAGGAGGAACTTCTTTACTGTGAGGGTTACAGAGCACTGGAACGGGCTCCCATGGAGGTTGTGGAGTCTCCTTCTCTGGAGACTTTCAGGACCCATCTGGGTGCATTCCTGTATCTAACCTGCCCTAGATTCTATGGTCCTGCTTGGCAGGGGGGTTGGACTTGATGATCTCCAGAGGTCCTTTCCAACCCCTAACATTTTATGATTCTATGATTATTCAACTCAAATGTACATACTCTGGGCCTAACTGACATCTACTTTTATTTTTCTTGCAACCCTTTTTTTCTACATTTCAATGCATTTTCAAAGTCGGATTAGATATGAAATGTTAGCCTTTAAGACTGTTTTTAGGTTGATAATAATAACAATCCCAAGATAAACCTTTGATTTTTTTCTTTTTATATAAAATCAGTAAACCCACTGATATTTTACTGATAAATAGCTCATTCTGTTGAAGCCTTGAGGATATTTAAGAATTATTAGTATGAAATCTCCTCTTGATAGAGGACCAGCACAAAGCTTTTGCTGTGTCTTGAGACCCTAACTAAGAGTTATATGGTCTGTTGGCCTCACTACCCTTTGGGAAGAAGTTGATTTTGCTCTCTTGCTGCTTCAAATCTTAAGAAATATCATCATGGTTGAGGACCATACTGTACAAACCCAGGACAGACATGTTCATAGAATCTTAGGATGGTTTGGGTTGGAAGGAACCTTAAAGATCATCTCATTCCAACCCTCCTGCCATGGGCAGGCACAGCTTCCAGTAGACCAGGTTTCTCAAAGCTATATGCAGTCTGGCCTTGAATGTTTCCAGGGATGGGAAATCCACAATTAATGTTATCCATATTCAAGGGGGCAAGCTGCCTGTGCTGGGGCCAGCTCTGATACAGCAGCCACCATGGCCTTGGAATAGATCATTGTGACAAGAATGGGACAAAGCTGGGAGAAGTGGTGGGGGTTCTCCATGTCTGCTCAAGGCTTAACTTCAGCTCAGACCCTCACCCTTGGTCGTTGCCTGAACTATGCCAGTGCAGGACTATGCACTGATCTCAATGGGACTCTAGCTTCACAGCTGGACCTTGGACCTGTCTTATCCCTGTGGACTTGCCCAGCAATCTAGGCTCTTGGCTGACCCTTGCCATTGTGCTCCCTGACTTGTGTGACCACTGCAGGGTGTTTTGCTGCTTATGAAATTATTTGTATTGCTGAAAAATGTGTGTTAATCCTTTAAACTACATTAGAAATAACTTTTCAATGTCAGTCTGGGCTAGGGCCTAAAATCTACCCCTTGATCTTCACTGAGAAGTGTGTGATCAGCTCAGAGAGTGGCTAAAGGCAACGGAAGATATCAATACATGACCTGCTGTTAATGCTGTTCGTGTCAGCCAGTTTAACACAGGTTTTGTATAATATTTCCAGTTCAGAGTATTTCATGTTGAAAAACGGCCATGAGTCTTGATGATGTCTGGAAAAATAGTAATGATTCCGGGTGTGCTTTTAAGCAGAGTTACAGAAAATAAACATTTTGGCTCTTATGCTGCCACCTTGATCCTGGGATTAACAGTGAAAGCAAACAAGTTCTTATTCTGAGATCTAGCCCAAAGAAGCAAAAAACCACAGTTCAATGATCACTTGACAATAAACATTTCAGGAGGGTATCACTGATTTATAAGAACGCACAGTTCTAATTTTTTTTTAACATCTGAATGTGGATTTTTTTTAAAGGCTAATACTTTTCATTGACAGCCTATTTCAGAAAAAAAAAATAAATTAAACAAGTCACTTCATTAGAAAGACTATAGAGGGGTTGTTCAAAATGGTATTTCTACCAGAGCTTAACAAAGGCTATTCATCATATGAGTACCCCAGGTTGCAAAGCTCCCATTTCACGAAGCAATATACAATTAATACAACCTTAAGGATGTACGCAATAAATCCCGATGAACCTTTAACGACAGCATGGGTGTTACAGAATGGGTAGCTCTGGGCACATAGAACAAAGTGGCCTGAAGACGGGACACACTGGAGGGAAGAAACTACCTAGAAAATTAAAAAGGGAAATATTCTTTCCTCTTCCCCCTTGTTCCCCTCTATCCCCATGCCTGTAGACAACCTTTCATGTCTTAATTGATTTATATGCAAGCAAAAATCACCTGGACGACTTACTTTTAAAAGGATTTTAGTGCTTGGAATGTACTTAAATAGAGAACATCTAGATTCATAGCTGGCGTAACTCTGCACAGCTCTGCTGAAGTCAGAGGATTTATAATGACTTGAACACTTAGGATCCAGGTTAAAATATGCAGCTACAGAACTGTAATGCTTCCTACTCAGTAAAAGTTTTCTTTTGGGTAAATCTCACACTAGAAGATAAAACACCTCCTCCCTTTCACCAAGAAAAAAATGGTGCATCATTAATACTGGACCTGTCCAAGATGCTACGTGTCTCCTCTATATGGACAGCATGGCTTAGGAAGATCTTTCTGAGCACCAGAGTGTGGGAGACAACTCTGTGCAGGGAACAGTGGTTTCTATGGATATCTTTCTACCTTATCTTCTCTAATATTATGGCAGGAATTTATTTTATGTCTGCAGTGCAGCTCCATAGCTGCTTCCTTGTCTAAAGAGATGATTTGTTTCCATCTGCTGCTGAAAGAGAGGATCTGGTCCTGGCAAGATGGAAATAAGTAGCTGAATTATAACAGGAGCCTATGCACCACAGACTTTGCCGTGGGTACTCTGCAAAAAAAAATAAACCCCAAATTATTTTGCTGGAATCTTTTGACCAGGTTAATGCTTATGTGGAGAATCACACCTCTCAAACAGGTTGGTCAGTTGCTTTCCAGGTGGTGACAGAGTTCATGAAGGTCCTTGCACTGGTGCCTCCAATGGAATCCAGACTCCTCAAACCTGCCTTGTGGTCCTGCGTGACTACTACAGTGAACACATGATCCATTGCTAACTATTACTTTAAACGAGGCACAAAACACTCCCCTACCTGCTCTAGTTACACGAAAAACCTCTGGTCGGTGTGACTGTTCACTCCTGACTCTGTAGGAACCGGTTTTACTAACTACAAGTATCTTACCTAGTTACAGTTCAGCTGATTCTGCAGCAGCTGTCTGGACTTGATGTGGGGACTGCATCAACTCAACGCATGATACTAATCAAGAAATTTAAGCAGTGGCTGTTCCATGAACAATAGGACAAGAGGATTGTCTATCCACAACATTGATTGGCCTACGAACAACAGGAACTCCCTGGGGGTGTCTCCAGGACAGTCCAGAATCCTCTCCTGGTGAGCTCCTCAGAATTCCTTTGAACATGGTGTTCCATCAGCTCCAAATCAATTAGATCTGTAGGTTGGTGTGAAGTGGATTAGCACAGTTGAGGAAAGCAGCGAGCATACTGCTCATTTCTAGCACGTTAGTAAGCCTCTTCTGGAAACAATGTCATTGGAATATGTCAACACATGATGCATCCTATAGGTCTTAGTATTTCAATAGTACCCTACACCTCTAGTATTAGTGAGTGGATGTTTGGGATGATTACAAATTTTTCTTCATTGTCCCAGCCATCTGAAGATATTCTACTTTAGAGTGAGTTGACTGGCTCCAGTACTTGCCTGATGGTACTTCAGAAGTGTTGTGTGTGCATTTTTGTAAAAAGGTTGGGCTCAGCATCACAAAGATGAATTTAAAGAAGGAAGGGGGAGAAAGAAGTTATGCTCTGAAAGAACTAGTAGTGAATAGCTAAAGGCCCTGATTTTTTAGCATAATTTTAAGTAACAAAAGCTCAAAATCTTTTTGATTTTGAGAACCAAAGAACTTCTGAGCTTTCCTAAGATTTTTTGTAGATCTCCATCTACATATTTACTGCTTTTCCCTTGCTTTCTGTTTAGAGCTTCTTTTTGGTATGTTTGGGTTTTTTGTTTATTTTTTGGGGTTTTTTTTGTGGGTTTTTTTTAAAATTTCCATTAATTTACATAAACAGGTCCCTTACTCTTTTCATTTCCACTCTTAGTCTCAACTCTTTCTGTTGTCTGCTTTTCCATTAGATTCTTGACATCAGCTTCCTTAGTCCTTTCCTTTTATTTCATGAATTCTTTGTTGAAATAGAATTTCTTTTTTACCTCGATGGGAATGAAGAACTCCAAATAAATCCCAATTGTTCAGCATGTCTCCATACAGTGGAGTAGCAGTATTTTAGACCGTCAGGTTGCATCCGCATACTCTGTGTATGACTGCTTTAATCATAGAATCATTTTGGTTGGAAAAGACCCTTAAGATCAACATGTTTAACTGTTAACCCAGTACTGCCAGATCACCACTAAACCATGTCCCTCAGCATCACATCTACATGGCTCTAAAACTGCTCCAGGGATGGGGACTCCACCACTGCCCTGGGCAGCCTCATCCACTGCTTAACAACCCTTTCAGAGAAGACATTTTCCTAATACCCAATATAAACCTCCCTTGGAACAACTTGAGGCCTCGTGTCCTATCACTTGTTCCTTGGAAGAAGAGACCAACTCCCACCTGAGTCCAACTTCCTTTCAGGGACTTGTCGAAAGTGAGGTCTCCCCTGAGCCTCCTTTTCTCCAGACCAAACAACCCCAGGTCCCTCATTCACTCCTCATAAGACTTGTTCTCTAGACGCTGCCTCAGCCTCACTGCCCTTCTCTGGACACGCTGTAGCCCCTCGATTTCCTTGGAGTGAGGGGCCCAAAACTGAACACAGTATTAAAGGTGAAGCTTCACCAGTGCTGATGGATTTGGCCATCCTACCAATTAATTTTCTTGGATGTGAGATCAGGAATGTGGCCTTAAGCAGCTAATTAGAGATACCTAGGATTGAAGACATGCATTTTACATTTTCTTTCTTATTTCTCAGTCCTGATTGATGTACTCATTTTAGGGAAGGAATGCATACAACCTGAAAAGCAACATCAGTAACAATGTTTGCACTGAAAGGCTCAAGGCCAGGATGAAGATAAGTGCACTTTTCAGAGTGTGAACCAATTAGAGGATGAAAGGTCATGAAGGACCTATCTTTGTGAAGAACTAATGCAGTTAACAAGGCATTTTCTTTCCTGAAACATCAGCTGCTCCATAGCTACTGAGTCAATGGTACAGATTAACCTAGCTTAGTGCTTCAGCAGAGAGGTTTACAAGTTTGTAGAATTTCACAGACTTCCGCAATGCCCAGCAAAAGATGAGGATTCTTGCTGCTTCTGGCACTTCCTTGTTGATTGAGTGTGTGTAATCATCATTTTCTGATATGCAAAAATTAAGAACAAATGCAGCCTAGTGCTTACACTCTGTGATAATTGGTGCTGGTTTTATGGGTTGTATTTTCTTTACTGAGGGCCTTCTTGCTGAGCAAATTTGACAAATGAAAACACTTGCTGAGATTTTATTTCTATGGCAATTTTCTATGTTTTCTTCCACTAGCGATATCATATTTTTGTTTGTGAAGGTAAGAGCTATTGTTCATCCTAGTTATTTGCCTTTAGAGCTGAAGTAAAAATAACTGATATTGAGGACACATTAAAATTGAAGCAGGTGGAAAAGAGAAGCTCCTAAAAAAAAAAAAAAAAAAAAAAAAAAAGAATTTTACAGGCTTGCTTGTGGAAAACTACTGCAAGTTATTCCAGAAAACAAATGATGGTTTAACTTGTGGGGATATTTGACTCTTTTTATCTTGCTAGACGTAAGTATAAAGTCCAGGTTTTCTGTTGTGCTGGAAACACGGGTTGTTTCTGTTGTTCTGGGCATATTAGGCGGAAGAGATGAGATATATTGGAAAAACTTTGGTAACAACCTGTGTTTTCCAAGGTCTTTCTCTAGAAGAGCCTCCAACCTTTTTTTCATACTAGTCTTTAGGAAACAGATGATTCATGTGTGGCCCTTGGGAGATGAATGAGCAATACCAACAGGAACTGCATTCAGTCTGTCCAGGGCTACTTTCATAAGGTGAAATGGTTGTGGTTTGCAGACGAAGTTTTGAATCTGAGGCATGATTGTTCTGGCCTCACTGTTTGTCAGCATCTGCTTGGGAGGTGATACAACCAGAAAGGTCTCATTTATTCCTTCAGGAAAAAATAGACCCATCAAACGTAACCGTACATAGAATTGCCCACTATAAAGTCAGTAAAATGCATGACATTAGTCACTACATTTGCAAGATGACCAACACTACATGCAGCAATCATTTAGCTAGGTGTGACCTAGAAATATTAGTCATAAAGCAGCTTTCATTCATGTAAATGGCATTTAAACATCAAATGAAACTGAGGGTGCATCTACAACATGGTCTGGTGGTATGTATTATCATGAAGATCTAAACCAATTTGCTTTATAATTATCTAGCCCAGAGCTCACCACAGGCCACAAAAGCTTCGTGAAACCTTGGACAACTCACGTTCATCTGCTTGCAGCTGTGCATCTGTACTGAGGTCTCTCATAAATGGGATAGATATGTTTATTCAAAAAGCAAATAACCCAAGGACTGTGATAACCACACTACCCTAAAGGGAACTACTTGGCCACTAGTTATTTTTTTGTCAGAAGCTGAAGAACATGTCACTGTTAGATTCCTGTGAGAAGAAGACACACGCTCCCACCTCACACTTATGCTCACAGCATCAATTGATCTTGTAATCATGGAACGCATGTGAAAAAACATAGTCCAAAGATGCCATTATGATGAGCACTGGAAAGGGGAAATATACTTCCTTAGGTTACTCAAACAGCTGTCCTGAACCCAGGAGACAAATGGTTTAATTGCCCCTCTGTGCAAGGTTCTCCCTTGGCAGCCCAGCTGACTTCGGGACAGAAGGGATCTTAAATAGGAGTAGCAAGAACTCTGTGACATCTAAGACCCGAAGATCCTGTTGTAACACAACTGGTTTTGGTATCATAGCAGTGTGAGAAGCAAAAATACATTTTGGAGACAGTGACTCATTTTTTTGTACCTGCTGTTAATGCTGATTTTTTTTTTTTTTTTTTTTTGAACCTCAAGCTGTCTGCTGGAAGTACTGATCTTACTGGATCTTCATTTTTATTTTGTCTTTAAATTAACAGAAATTCCCAAATCTGGAAATTTCCATCACTCTCTAATTTTCCATCAGTTAAAAAATTCATTTAGAAAGTAGTTTTTAGTAGAAAACTTTTAGTTTATTCTAATGACATTTACATAAAATATAAAGATAAGCTTTAAAATAATAAAAATGTTTAATCATTTTACTAGCATAAAAATATTTGAAATCTTAGATTTTAATGCAATGAAGAAAAAATAATCTCATATACTCAGACCCTGAAACATGCTGTGATGCAATGTGGCATCTTTAATTGTCACTCTAACACTCTAAGAGAAGTGTGATTTATGTGCTTTTAATATTTGTTAATTTTTCTTTAAAAATAAAATAGATTATTGATAGTCACTGGAGCGCAAGTTCTTCCATTAGGTGTGTCTGGAGGTACTCAAGGGTTTTCAGATGTAGCCATAGCTGTTTTACATTCGTTCTTATTTGACCTAATTAAGCAACCTTAAAGCCGTAGGACCTGACCTGTATTACTGGATTATCTCTTGAATTTCTTTCGTAAACCAAGCATTAACTGATCTACAGAAAAAGCAGCACTTTTTTAAAGGTAATTGAAAGACAAAGTATTTCCGTATTTCTGCAGTTTATGCTTGGCTATTTGAAATCCCATTCGTATGCTATTGGTAGTGTTTGTACCATTTCTGTGTTTTAAAATGATTAAGAAGAAAGTCTAATTAAAGAAAAAAAGCTATTGGTGATAGAAAAGGGGAAGGAAAGGAAGAGGACAGTTACTCTGCACTGCTAATAAAAGCAGAATGTGCAAGTCACAGGAGGGGTTTTTTTCTCTCCCTGAACCCTTTTCCAAAATGTTTACATTCTCAAGAGTTTTTCATTCATATCTTTGAACCTGTAGACACATAATTAGATTAATATTTTTTTCCAGCAACTAGGTATCTTAAAAAGGCTCTTGAATATGTATGAGACTGAACTGGCAGATTGGCATCTCTGCATTAATTCTGATTGACATTTTTTAAGAAGCCAGAAGGTATATAGTGTATCTTTCCACAGATCTGCTGGGAATGTAGTTTTGCACCTTAAATTCCCTAAACGGCCGTGTTTTGCTGCTGTTAATCTGGAGAAATAGAGCCAAGGCTGTTTTGTCTGGCTCTGTGCAAAGACAACATAAAACGGCTAAATTGTTTTAGCTTTATTCAGCTGCCAAAAATGATGCTTTTTGGCATTTTAGATGTTGCTTTATGTACCTCTGAGATAACCTTCACTGACCATCTCACAGGTGTTCCTTCTCCAGAAGGATTTCAGGCATTGATGTAGCTGTTTCCATGTAGATCCCATTTTGGGGAATGTTGTCCATAGCACAATAACAGCTCAGGCAATGTTTTTGCTGCTGTAGCAGAGAACAGTCTAAGGCTGGATTCATTATTCTTTTTTGTTCCTATTACTTATAATGAAATAGATCACTATTTAAGAGAAATTATATTTCAAAGTTGTTTGTTTTTTTTTTTTTTCAGCAGACTTTGAATTTCAAAGCACTTGATAAGAAGCAAAACAAAGTCAATCTTATTAGGATCTGTGAAACTGGCACCTATGGGGAGATTTAACACCTTCTGAAGTATTGCTTATGATGGTGATACGTATTAACCAATTGTCTCTTACTGTGGTGTGAACAATGAGATGAGTCCAGAGTCATAGCAGGGAAGGATGTTAAAAGCTGTGGTGATATTTCCTGATAAATTTGCAAGAGTTGCAGTTGGCTGTAATGCTACCCTCACCCATATGCTTCACTACAAATTAATGTGCTGAATGACTCTCCCGCCCACCTCTCTGTCAAAAAATATATATATATCTGAGTGCTTGGTTTGAAAAACACAATTATATATGAATTTTCTGTTGTACCTTGCCAGGTTGCCATGATGTAGAACCTCACATAGCACCAAATTTTCTACAAGTTATAAAGGTAGAGCTCACGTTATAAAATAGTCTTCTACAGATTATCAAGGTTATTTTCAAACTTCAGAAAAAAAAAAATCTCCAGCTCAGTGAGTAATGCTTCTATTAGCCAAATACACAAAGCAAAGTATGTCTTAAGTTGTGTGCTCTGCTGAAAATCCAAAAAGTGATGTCTCTCCTGAGGTCTGTATAATTCACATAGCACTTTAACCTGTGATTAATTACAAAGAGAGTGGAAACATGCTCCTTCCCATTGATGCTTTCATCAAACCCAAAAATCCTAAAGTAAATCTCTGCTAGGCAGTAAGACACCCAAGTGACTTGCTAGGCTGATTAAAAATCAGCCATCCAGCCAAGTCTTGAAACAACACTGGGAAAAATGGGAATCTCTGGAATGGAAACATCTACCAGAGATCAATGCTATAGAAAGTAACTTTTTTTTTTTTTTTTTTTTTTTAGGGGAGGAATCACACTGAAAAAGCAAAAGAAAGTGCCTGCACCAGTGCAGAGCTGATCAATGGGAGAGCAGGTAGGACTTTTTGATGAAGAGGTAGTGTTTTTTCTTAAAGGTTATGAGCTTCTGATGTGTTCTAGGGGTGGGGAGAAGGGCATGGCAATAACACTGTTGAAGCACCATCTTTAGTTAATCCACTGCAGAATGAATCACAAGTTAGTTATTTTTGCCATGCAAAAAAAAGCTTCTTGACTGATGTTATTTGATGTGCAACACTTTATTGCTGAAGGTGAATCATCTGTAAACAGGGAGTTGCTCTCACTAGCAGCTTAGAAGTAAACTTTCCATGGCAAAACCAACAATGCTACTTGAACTAGATTTCTCCACCAAGTAGCTTTCTGCTATTTTTATGTTTTTTTGTGGTCCAGATGCTCTCACAAAATTTCAAGGTTATTAGAATAAGGTGAGATTAAAGGATGGGTTAGGTAGGGGAAGAGCAAGATTTCATTCTGTATTTTTGTTTGCTTTGAACCACTTCTGTCCTTTGTCAACCTGCTTCAGCCAGACAGTATGTCAGCCTTGCATTGCATGGTGGAATAGTTATCTACAGATCAGAAAAGGTTGTTCCCTGCCTCGGTTTTGCTGTAGCTGTAGCTGTAGCTCAAAAACAGAAGTGAAAGAAAGCAGGAACACAAGACCCATCTTCCTGTGAATGGAGAGTGGGCAGATCCTAATGTATTGACCGTAAAGGAAAATATGGGAATAGTTTGCCTGGAAGGTGGTTTACGTGGCTGAGTTCTTCTTGGGAGAGCTGTGAAAAGCAATCAAGAATACCTCTGGGAGCCTCAACTCCTCTAAGTATGTCTCACACAACGCAGCATTTCTTTGCAAAGGGTTGGAGTCACTGAGAGCACACAAAATAGTTGTTTCCCATTATCTCCCCATCCCCATTTTCCTCCGCTCACAGATTCTAGTAACTTCATTACTCTCAGCAAGAGATGGGAGAGAAGAACTATAAAAGCTGGGGCTTTGGGGCTTGTTACCATCATTAGATCATGGCGGTGCTGCCCCAGCTGCTCCTCTCCCCCACGGTCCTTAGGGCGCAGCTGGGCACTTAACTAAAAGTGTCGTGCTTGCTCCTTTCAGCAATGTTCAGGGAGCTGAAAAAGAAGATGAGAGAACTCACAAAAGCAAAATAAATAATAAAGATAAGGAAGTAAATGGTTCTGCATTTTAGTTTTTGGAACTGCATGAGGAGAGCGGCAGCTGGGGCTGAGCAGGGGAGGGGGAGAGTTGTAATCAACATGCTCATTTTTCAGTAAGCCCCAGATGCAGATCAAGAAATGCAAAGTTTGTGCTGACTAGGAGACAAGGGCCTCAGTTCTCATCCAGAAAAGAGTAAATTAAAAAATAATTATGAAGAATAGCTATTTCTCTGAAAGTGTTCAATGCTTTGCATATTTTTTCCACAGTTATTGACTTTCTGTACTTGAAATTGAATGGTCTAGGACTTAGTCTGGGAGTATTTCATGCACCTTTGTTCCTCCAACAGCCCTATGCTGCCCACAAGGGCCCATCCTCTGTAGCTGACAAGCACGAACTGCTCTGGAGGTGGAGTTTTCCGGGTAGTGTGGCTTAAGAATAGCTGAGAAGGAGAGGATAAGCAAACTTCCAAGGATGGAATTCCTAGGGAAGGAGATGGAGGAACAGCAAAGACTGCTTTTGTTCTTTTCATGTTTCTATGGATTGAGGGAGTTCAGTTTTTGAGGAATGGATATGAGCAATATTTGCACATGTAAGGGAGTGTTGAACAAGTTTCCAGACTAGTCCTACTATTACCTATGCCCCAAGCAGCCCTGATGCTGGATGGTGGGTTCATTTCAGTGTAAGGGCAAATGTTGAAACCAGCTAAAAAGATCTTTGTCTTTGGTCTCTAGTACTTTGACCAACCACATTTTAAATATAGATGTCTTCCCTATGTGATACATTGTCTGTCTCACCTGACTAATAACTGCATTAGGTAATGTAGAAAGACCTACAAAGAGCATGGATTTAAGGAGATTGCATGTTCTTTGCCAGTTAACTGGTTCTTATTTTATTTTTCCATTGCACCATACATTACAACATAGACTGCTCTTCAGTATATCACAGTAATGCAGAGAAAATATGAATAACTTGGCTCATATATTTAAAAGGATATAGAAAACACTGGCTTGCTCCATGTGTGTTCCTGGTTCCTCTTTTAAATTACTCTCAGCATAAAGCATGTATTTACATTCAGATCAGAACTATTCACACGAGGCATGCAGCTGTGCAATGTGTTACATATTGTAATTATAAAGATATATTTGTTCCTTTTTCCCTGTGAATTGATTCTCGTATTGATTTGTTCTTACTTCTGCACACCTATACTGAGGCAATGGGGAGAAGGCTGATTTTATGTGAAACAGCTTTAATTGCCTTATCTCTGGGGAAGAAATACAGTCATTGAAAACCTCAGTTACAATTTTGTAACAATTTTTCCAAACAGACTTAGACTAATGATCCAAAACACTTTTCTTCTTAATTAAGACTGTGGTTATAGATGGTTACTGGGATGCTTGGAAGGTTTGGGGAAAAAAGAAAGCCTAGAAAGTTCTAGGAAAAAAATGTGATGTCGAGCACACATTTTTTAATAGAGTGAAAGCTATAGCTCCTATAAATTGTTTTGGGAGATATCCAGTAGATTCAAAACCATCTAATAAGTGAAAACCTGGACAAAAGGTGGAGTTTTACTTTTAATCCTACAAAAAAGGAGCCAACAAAGAGTCAAAAGACCAAAAAAGAACCAACTCCAATCCCAGACCCCACAAAGAGATCTTGTGGATTATTGTGACCCTCAGGCTTGGCTCTTGTTTTCCTGGATATAAATGGAAACAAAATCCAGTAGAGTCAGTAGATGAGGCCACTAAGGAAGTCACAAGGTGTGTCAGCTGAGCATTAGCTACATGAGCAAGGACTGTTTGTAGGGTTTGAACGCTTTTTTTACCTCTAGCCTTTTACCTCTGCCCTTTGAGGTAAAGTTCTAAAAATTGCTCATAGGTTGGCTTTGGAGATGCTGTTTTGAAGAGTGGGTTTTTTTACTTCTAAAATATGAGTGTCTCCAAAATTGCTGCAGCAATATGGATATTGTTACTACAAAGTTCTTGGTTGTTAATATAACCATTATATTTCAGTCGGTTTTAAGAGTAGTTAGAATATGCCTATTTTTTAAAAAAATAGAGGGAAGGAAAAACAAACCTCTTGTTGGACCTGACATATTGACCTCTGAAGATTTGAATCCTCAACAGCCATCCTGTGCTGATATTGAGTGGGAAGAGTACAGAAATGCTGACAGAGAATGTTGCATCAGATAAATAGATCAATTTTCTTGGCAGAATAACAACATTTTTCCTCCTTTGGTATCAGGCAAATGGAATTGCTGAGCTGTGTTCTCAGTCAAGATTAGATACATATTTTGAGCCCAAAGCTCTTCTCTATCAGATGTTAATGTTAAGAAAAAGCACAAAAGCCTCTCTGCTTTAAGTACTGTTACTACTGTTATTAATGTGTGTATGTGTCTATCTGAAAGTATAGCATGAACAATTCTTGCTTTTTACCCAAAAAGAAATGTATTCATCTTTTTTTACAGGAATGGAGTGAAATGCTTCAATTCACAAAATTTTTTTCATCTGTGGTTTAGATGAATACAGTGCATTTTGTTTCTTAAATGAACGTTCAAGGGCTCTCTCTTGTACCCACAAGAGGAATGTGTTAGGTTCTCTCTTGTCTCAGCATCTACCCAAACTAGGTGTTCTTCATTTCTCCATCTTGGCTTTTCTGGGACAATTTTTTCTCCTGTTTTTTTTTGTTTTCTTTTTTTTTTGTTTTTTTTTTTTGAATTATGATAGGCACCTTTTGCCTCAGATGGTCTAGTCTTGCATGAAAATTAGATTTTAATTAATCTCTTGCAAAAATTTCTACCTTGTGTGGATGATGTCACGTTTCCATTATCTAACCCTTAATAACTGATTATAGCCTAATTGAATGTACTAGAGGAAAAAAAGACAGGATGACAGGATATAAAGTTCATTAAGGAAAATCAATTTGCAAGACCTTAAATTGCATTAAGGGCTACCCTTTAAATCATCTAATGTATTTCTTCCTGATTTGGGCAGGTAAATAGGCACATTGTGGAGAGATATGTGCAAGAAGAAGTGGTAGATCTTGTGGGTAAATTAAATTGCAAAGGGCCGAAGACAACAATTCCATTATCAATGACAAGCTGCCAAGGTACTCAAAGAAATACTTTGCCAAGTGCCTTGTATTTTCCGTTTCTTTGTCATTTAAAAAGAAATTAATCTGGCTTATAGGTTGGACCAAGATGTATCTCATTTTATTAAAAAAGCCAATAGAGAAGGGTTAATGAATACCAACTTTTTTACTTACTCTCCAAGATGGATTTGGCAGCCCTTTTACATGCCAGACCGGATATTTTCATCTTTTTTCAAGTTTATAAACAGTAGAAGCTGCTTATAGTCATATTCTTGGCATGATCATCATCTGGATGCATTTCAATTAGTGTCTTTTGTGGTATTAAGTCAATACATTACCTTTGTGAATTGTATAATAAAAGCAGACAACGAGAGACAACCTTACCTTGGTAGGTAACTCTTGACATTTATTTGAGGACATGATGATGTGCCAGTGACAGTTGATGTCTCATGAAACCAGTGGGTTTCTCTTGGGTTCTCAGGGCTAGCTGCATCAGCTCATGGCTTCCTGTGTGCCCAGGGCAGACAATTTTGGAGCAATTCTGGAGAGACAAGGTCAGGATCATAGCTGGACTCGGAGGCCTGGACCTCTCTATGCTACCTTGCATATATTGGTGTGATCTGACTGGTATTGCCCTATCTCTTGCTCTCTGAATGACGTCTGAGCTTTAGTACCAGGCAACAATGGTTTTGTTCAAAAACTACAATAAAGTGATAGAAAAAAAATGTTATATGAAAAATGTAAAAATATTCACTTCTGAAACAGAGGCTTTTCTCTCTAGCACTCCGGTTTCTTCTTAGTACCATTTTGGGCTGGATTTTGGGAATATAACATGGGTTGGTTCATCTATATCTCTTCTCTTCTGGCATTCACACATTCCCAGCACTGCAGTGGGAGAAAAAGGCCACACTTCTGACTGGGACTCCCCTCTGGGACCAGGGCAGTACAACCAGGCAGCAAGTCCTGCTGCGTGACTTCAGCTGCTTACATGATACATGACAGCGTTTGATGAAAGAATATGTCCTAACCACAAATTCAGTACCATAAACACATTCCATACCTGCATTTCTTGTCCGAAATCCAATTGCTTACCACAGCTTGCCATGGTCTTCCTGTGCATCAGTGGGGATGATGAACCCAGATCTCTCAGTATGCAAAAGCAGACCTGCAGTCTGCTGTTTATAGTGAATTTCAGGTGAGATAATTAATTAGGACTTCAAAGGAAGAAGATGCCACGTTTAGCCTAAGTTTTAAGTCACATTTTGTCACCTTCCAAGAAGTTGTTTAAAGAGTGGAGAATTGGTACAGTATGTCTTTCTCTTTGAGATGGTTTATACAGAATTTTTAATTATGTTGGAGATCTCTTAAATGTAATTTTGTATGATGGCATCTGGTACAAACTGGATGCTTCACTTTGATCACCCGTGGAATAGAGGTTGACAGTAATCTTCAAATGAAGAGTAACATCAGCAGAAAAACAGATTAAATTAACATATTGGAGCATAGCTTTTCTTGTAATCATCACCATATTAAATATGGAGGGGAGTATTCTGAAAACCAAGTTTGCATTTTGAACAGCGTTAGTGGGGCTGAGTTGCCCTCATTAGCTATTTTGTATTAAATTTGATAAGAAAGGCATTAATTCCCATTGTGGTAGCTGATAAAAATTAGGCAAAGAAAAGCTAAGTGACAATCAGCGGCCATACAGGC
>JAVSBS010029314.1:88376-134423 GCA_033124195.1 Coracias cyanogaster | reverse complement strand
AGGCTGATAAAAGTGTGCAGAAAGGCTTCAGTTTCATGAAGGAAGAAATCTGTGCTGCCGTCACCAGAAATCTGATTTAAGGTTTCCTCTGTCATGTGGCACTGACTGTCTGGAGCCTGGAGAAAAAAAACCATCTAGTTGCTGTGTATGTGATGCCCAAGGTAACACCTGAATAGCACCATTATTTCTCGCTGTGACAATTCCAGATTCAGCACTGTGCACCAAGAGATCCCCAGCTGACATTAGAAATGCTGAATTTGAATGCATTTGGTTGCAAAGTGGTTTGTGGATGTTAGGCTTTCTCCACTCTCAGAGTTGTAATACAGAGAGAAAATTGCCCAGTGTAGTGCCTAGTGTTAGGAAAGCTTCAGACCTCCAGGGCCAGTGGTCTTAAGTGCACACTGGTGCCCACCTCTCCTTCAAACGAGATTCGCCCCGCAGTTATGCAGCAAAATGGGTGTTACTTCTGATGTCTGCAGGGTTGGCCTCAGGCAGCTGCCACCTGAAAGGCTTTAAGAGAAAATCAATGTGTAACTGTTTCAAGCAGTTTCCAAACATTATTTTTGCTCTGACTTGTCTTGTAACCTTCCAACCACTCGCAGCTCAAGTTTGCACTGACTTCCACCCCAGCCCTCCTCTTTGGGAATTCATGAATCCTCCCTCACTTCATCCTCTGCCCCAGCCTCCTACCTCCTCAGACCTTTGTGATACTCTTGCTTCAACGTCTCTGCTCTGCCTGCCAGTCTCTCTTCTGCATGAAACCAAGGAGGTTACCAGATGCTGCTCACATCAGACAGTTATGAAGAATTTGCAGGGATGTAAATCTCTATCTGGACCCTTCCCCAGAGGTATGTGTAGGTGGAGCTGACCAATGCCATGAAGCACTCACAAGGCTATTTCAGACAGGCAATGTAGAAAGAAAATGGACCTATGGTAGTCTGGATTGCTTTGTCCTGTCTGCTGTCCCTCAGATTTATTTCACCTTTGCAGGACATAAAGATTACGTGAAAGCTATTTCAGGCTGGTGTCCTGAAAGGACTGTTTGTCCCTGTGACTGCCGCTTTTTCTTTTTTCCTGTCCTCAGCCAGAGGCAAATCAAAATGTCCCTGGGTGGTTTTCAATTGTCAGTGTGCATTCTCATAATATGTTTCCAAGTTAATTGATCTCAGGACTCTGAGGTAAGACACCCCCACGTACCCCTGTTTCAGGGAGTAAGAGAGTTACACTTTGGATTTTAGCTGCTTGGTGAAAAATATCTTTCATTTCCTCTTCAGAATGATGTGTTCTTTTGTGCTAAAAGATTGGGAGGAGGTGGGAAACCAGTAAAACCCTGACTGATTGTAGAGAAAGAAAAGAACCCCAGTACCCAAAGGCTCTTCCCTTCCTTTTATGTATTTTAGACTTCTCTTTCAAACATCTTCCTAAATGCTTCAGTCTTGCTTTTGCTCAGCACCCCAGACACACCATCTCCCACCAAATAGGTGATGCTGCGGCTCTGAAGAGACAGAGTCAGGGATAGCCCCTGCTTGCCCCAGGGTGAATTATGTAGTGGGGTTCAAGTACCATTGTATTCTACCAAGAATTTGACAAGTTGCTTTTAAGTCTTCTGGGACCTGCTGCTGATATTCCTACACATAGTTTCCCACAAATCTGAAATGGTCCCAGATTCCTAAAGGTGCTCACAGCCATAGGATGGAGAGTTGGGTCTAAACTGTCACATTGATTGCTTTTGTAGAGCATCTTGGCGTCTGTTCTGGTCCCAGCTTAAGTCAGTGTATACCTGTCAACTTACATTTCCTGGGAATAGTTTCTAGAGAATGTTGTGTTCAGCTGAAGAGCCTCATCCTATTCATCTTTACATCAGCATTCAGCTTTAAGAAATGCAATTAGGTAGGAAGGGAACTATCTGGTGTCTGTCCTCACCTGCAAATGCGTTGTAGTCTGCAGTACTGAGAGCTTCTACAGAGTATGAATCCCTGCATTGCTTCTCAAGAATAACTAAAGACAAAGGTACTATGTGTTCTCTCAGATGTAGGATACAAAATCTTTCTGAAAGAGGGCAGGTTATAAGGCCTTTTGACGTGATATTGTTGAAAAAGGCAACCCGATTTTTTTAAATGCTTTGAATTTCAAATATGTTGTTGGTCCTTAGCCCCACTAAAAAGCCCCTAGGTTTCAGGAAAGCTAGGCTAAGAGTTTGGTGATTATTTTCAGCAATCCTCTGGATTTAGCAAGCCAGTAAATCTTACTTAGAAATGCCAGCATATGCATTTGTAAAATATGGACATGATAAAACAGACTGGAGCTTTTAAGACCTGACAGAAAAGCTACTTCTTGTGGCTCTTTACCTGGCTCTTTTTCATCTTTTCCAAATGCAGCACATTAGACAAATTAGTTGCAGTGCATCCTACTAATGCAAAGTGTGCTTGTGGAATAGAGATATCTCATAGCCCCTAACAACATCTCTCTACAAGCAGAGATAAAAACTCTCAAGATGTATAAAATCCTGCAGTAATCTCTTTCCTTAAGAGATCTTTAAATCTATTGTATATAGTGATTGACTAGAATGTCCCAATTGCTTTTACATACAGAGAGCTTCGAAGGGATGGATTAAATGATTGAATTAATTGCCCACCCTGCTTGGCTCAGGTGGGTGCATCTATACCAGTTATAGTTATCTGGCAGGCGTTCCTTTCCTCCCTGCCGTTTGGGCTTCTTGTTGACTGTGCTGTTACTCAGTCAAGGCTTTTGGAAAAAAGGCATAAATAAAATAAATTTGTAAGATGCTTAAAAAGTCTGTGCTAGTGTAGCAGTATGGATGATACGAAAGGAGCCCTGAACATCCGGCTGCTCCTTCAGATGTTGCCTTGGTAGATAGGAAAGCTGAGATTGGAGGAATTAAGGCTGTGGAAATTAAAGGATTGCCTCACACTCAGAGTTCCTCATTTATCTAAATACAGAATTTAGGTAACATTTAGCTCATCAGTACCAGTGCAAAATGTTATTGTTTTGATATATATCCCACTTCAGAGCATATCTACAAGGCAGGGAAGTTCTGTTGCCACATTTTTAAAGACTGGGTGCCATAGTATGTGATAGAGAAGTGACTTGGGCTCATACAACTGAAGAAGTCTGGCCTGGGTTGTTACTCAAGAGATTTAGCTCTGACTCCCAAGCAGGAAACTTTGTCATCTACCAAATTCCAGCTCTGACTTCTTGTCACTGGAATATGGCAAACAAAGCTAAAGATGTTGGCCAAAGAGGTTTAGAAACCCGCTGTGAACAGACACGAGTCCTGCAGCTCCCTTAAGCCACTTCTGCAAGCCAATGGGTTACAAGGAATCTTCTGGAGCAAAACAAAAAGCATGGATTCAGGTAGGATTTTAAAAGTTAGTTTAAGACAGAAAGATTATGATGAATTGGACTTGTGGATAAATCCCCAGATGAATGTTGATTTCATTAGCCAGTGGGCTGAGACCTCAATATAGAGCACACGTACAATCTCAGTGTCAACCTCCTTGCTTTTAGTTCCTCCTTTCTTTTGTTCAAGGCTGCACATCTCTGTAACTTAGTGAGACAGGTGCTGTGGCCATGTCTTATGGCAGCCAAAGGAATGTCCGAGAATTGCATGTAATGTGCCAGCTTGCAGCTATGCAGCCAGCTCTGCCAGCTCATGTGAGCAAGAGTTTGACCTTGCTGTTCTGTTTCGGGATGCCATTCTGGATGCCAGAACAGAACACACTGCACTTGGGTACTATGATTGTCCATAGCCTCTTCAGAGACGGAGAATAATCTTAAACCCATCTGTCCATTGGTGAATGAAGCCAAAGGCTAGACGCTCTGACTTCTGTCACCTGAAATCCTGGGAAGATTGCCATAACACACTCTGTTTCATCTTCCTCTCAGCTTTACTGCCACCTGACATAGCACTGTTCACCCAAGGCCCTCCAAAGTCAGAGACTCCTCAGATAGTCAGACTGGAGAAATGGCAAGGAATTTTCCATATTGTGGTCCCACTTCTGCCCCTAGCATAACGATCAGGTTTTGTATGTCTGTCTATAAGTTAAGTATCTGATGTGATTATGAAACACCTACCTGCCAACCTTGGTGGGACATCATAAGGCTTAATTAAATGTTTGCAAAGTGTTCTGCCGTGCTGAGATGCAAGGTGCTACAGAAGGCAAAATATTATTACAGATAAAAAAAATCTATTGCAATCTGGGAAAGTAGTTGTCTAAATCTTAAAAATATAAAAAGCATCTAGTATAGTCACTTTTTGTTGCACTCTACAAGCAGTATAACTCATGAACTTTAAGAGATTGTCCCTAAAGGCAGGTCCTTGGCTAACACAAGTAGCTGTTGTATGCAAAGGAAGTAAATTGTGAGTGGAAGACAGATACAGAGCTAAAAGGTGGGGTTAATTCTGTTCAAATGTTTTATTTGGTTGTTGTTGGGTTTTGGGGTTGTTTTTTTTGAATGCTTACCTTATTGTGGTCAAGATCTGAACTATCCACTTAACCTCTCTCTTTAGTCAGAGAAGATAAATGAATTATTTTGCCACAATCCCTGAGGCAAGTTTTGACTTCTTTAGAGCAGTATGAGTTGTGCCCTAAATTGTTACTAGAAAGGTTTAGGCTTTTAATTGTATTTGTGTACCTACAAGTGTTTATATCTAAATAGTCTGTGTCTTGAAATGTGGATCCAGTCAGCCAATATGATGTTGAAGGATTTTAGCAATGAGCATAGACCCCTCTTGTCATAAAGAAATCCTGCATATAATTATGATAGTATGTGAAGTGCTACAGTATGTCAAAGTATCATCTCCAGCAAAGACGAAATCTGGCTCATGCTGAGACCATGAAGCTAACCTTATCTCAGCCACTGAATCTGAAAAAGACCATCATAGATCTTGTCCCCCAGAACATGAGGTGGACATCAGTATGCTGTTCAGGTAGTGGGTTTTTTTTCTGCAGATCAAGAGCTTCAGTTGTTGTATATCATATCAGCAAAGCTGCTCAGCTTGCTAAGGATGAGATCCATGCATGCTGCTTGTTTGTTCACTTTCCATGCTGTTGCTTCTTTTGGATTTGATAACCTTCTCTAGGTAAAGCAACTAGTGCTCATGTGTCACTAAGTGGTAGCCATAAAATAAATCAGCTATCCTTGTCTCTGCTATCACTAGAGGGGAGCAATCCTAAAGGCAAAAGAAGATGGTGTGAATCATCCGTAAAAAGAAAAAACATCAGTGCATAAAATACTTTCCTGGGAAAATACTCCCTTTTTCCTCTCCAGGGCAAGCTATGTGGTGCACATTTTGGGGAAGTTATTGCAAGCTGGTGGATGGTGGTGAAGAAGGTGATAGCGGTGCTGAAAGACTGGAGTGGCTGGAGCAGCGGTGGGAAGAGAGAATGGCTAAATGCTGGGGTCTGTTAGAAGAGAACTTGGACCAGTTGATGGAGGCAGGAAAGGATTAAGATCTGGCATATAAGCAGTGATGTGTGATGTTGGAGTTCCTGTTTGTCCAGCATAACCTACTTGAAAGAGACTTTATTGTAATGGGGAAGCTTCCTGATGTTGACTGAAAATGGAGCTTATTAAATTAATTCTGATTGTGTTTAATTAGAACTTTGAAACAATATGTTATCACTGCCTCTATCAGTACTCAACACTTTTATAGGACAGTAAAGTTACAAGACCATTTAATATATTGTAGTGGGTCTGGCAGAGCTGGTTTTACCCACAGCAGCCCTCCTGGTGCAGGGTTTTGTGCTGGGAGCTGGAAGGGTGTTGATAACACCCCCGTGTTGTGACTACTGCTGAGCAGAGCTCGCACAGCACCAAGGCTCTTCCCAACATTCCCCCCAGTGGGATGGGCTGGGCAAGATCTTGGGAGAGGACACAACCAGGACAGCTGACCCGAACTGACCAAAGGGATATTCCAGACCATATGATGTCAGCTCAGCTATAAAGCTAGGGAAAAGGAAGAGAGTGGGGGCTGTTCCGTTGTCCTCCAGATCAACAACTACGCATTTTGGATCCCTGCTTCCCAGGGAGGGGCCAGGCATCACCTGCTGATGGGAAGTAGAGAGTAAATTTTTGTTTGCTTTGCTTGCTTTGTTATCAGTAAACTGCTCGTTTTACCCAGAAGGGTTTTGTTTTCCTATTTTCCTTCCCCTTTTGCTCTGCTGAGGAGGGGGAGGGAAAAGGGGAAGGTGATAGAGTGGCTTGGTGGGCTCCTGGTGCTCAGCCAAGGTTAACCCCCCTACAGTGGGGAACTGGCTGATGTACCCAGAGGGTGGTGGTAAACGGTTCATTTTCAAAATAGCAACCAGTCACAAGCCGGGTCCCCCAGGGATCAATGTTGGGCCCAATGCTGTTTAATGTCTTCATAAGTGACTTAGACGCAGGGATTAAGGGCACCTTAATGAAGTTTGCTGACAACACAAAAATAAGTGGGGTAGTTGACACTCCAGAAGGGAGAGCCACCCTCTAGGAAGATCTGAACAGGCTGCATACAACAAAAATATCGGGACCCATTTTTTTCCCAGCTGCTCCTATGATAAAGCAAGTATTCTTCCAGTTGATCAATGGGTGAAAAGTCACATTTCCTATGAAACAAAGAGAAACCTTGTGACTCCTCCTCTACTAAGCCACTTTTCTTGGGCACCCTTGAGGGTGGTGAAGCCCTGGCCCAGTCTGCCCAGAGAGGTCTTTCTCTGGAGAGATTCCAAGCACAACTGGACATGATTCTGGGCACCCTGCTCTGAGTGATGTGCTGGAGCAGGGGGGTTGAACAAGATGATCTCTAGAGGTCTCTTCCAATCCCTAGCATGCTGGGATTTGGTGATCTTGTCTTGTGTGCAGAGAGACCCTGATGGGGTGTGTTCACAATACACATAATCCATGTGCATTTGGCATTGCATGTGGGCTAATACACTTAGTATATAGTTACCATGTAATTAGGCTGAGTGTTAATATGTTAATTACCCCCCTGATGGGGAAATGTTGGTCTGTGGTGCTCTTCAGAATAAGCCATGCTTGAGTTACACTCTTCTTATTTTTTGCTTTTATTTTTTTCCTTAGGGCTTAAAATCTTTTTTAAAAGGTTTAAAGAACTTTAAATATCAGCATTTTCCTCTTGAGTCACTAAGTACTACCATCTGAAATATTTATTTTCCATGTTTTTATTTTTCTTATCCCGTGTGTTATTAATTCAGATGTATTTGCACAGCTTGAAATCCCTCTGTGTCCACAACCAGAATGGATTTTGGGTCACAGACAACTGAACCAGTGGGATGCAGGTTACATTTTCATTTTTCTTTGGTTTATGGCATAGTAAATCACTGTTACTGCTATTAGAAAGCAGATTAAGTCTCTCTCTCTTATGCATCTGCATAGAAGAAAGGAGATTAGTTTCTTCACTTCCAAAAGGCCTCTATGCAACTCCTGTGTGCAAGGAGCTGGGGAACAAGTTGTGAGCATGCCCATAATTGTCTCTGTAGGGTAAGACAAATACTTAAATGAAGTGATCAGTTCCTGACCAAAGCCATGGGAAACTTTCCATCTCTAGAGCAAATCATCTCCCCAACAAAGGTGCTCTTTTGCACCTATTCCAGTGCAGAATGGTGCCGGTCATCCTGACGTTGTGGAGGAGTGTGAAGGAGCACGCAAATTCATATATCCCCTGAGAACTCGAAGGGGTTTAGTAAGCTCTGCATCAGCCTCTCCTTCTCCATTTTTAGATGTGAAAATAGTCAAATATTCTGCTGTGCATCTTTTCTCCCTCTCTGCCTAAGGAGTTATGTGACATAGGCTCCTCCACAAACACTTTGCTTGTTAGCTTATGCTGGAAGGGTTAATAATGGAGAGAATGCGTGATGAGCCTCAGCTAACAGATTTTCCCAGAGAGAATAAATCAGAACAAACCTCCTTCTCTGCTCTCTTTTCCATTGAGATTCAAACCCCTGGTGACTGCTTCAATTACTAATTAGAAGTTACATTCAGCCATGAAGGGAACAGAACAACAACAACCAAGTGACTTATGTGAATAATCACATTTTACTGCTTTCGCTTGAGTTTACATTGCTGAATACTGATGGAGGCTATATTGGGTTTGGGTGGCAAGGTTTTGGTAGTGGGGGGGGCTACAGGGGTGGCTTCTGTGAGAAGCTCCTAGAAGCTTTCCCCATGTCCAATAGGGCCAGATCCAGTTGGCTCCGAAATGGATCCACTGTTGGCCAAGACCAAGCCCATCAGTGACAGGGGTAGCACCTCTGTGAAATAAAAAAAGCCTGAATAGCAGCTGAAGAGAGGGTGGTCAGTGAAGGAGGAGGTGGAGGAGGTGCTCCAGGAGCTGAAGCAGAGATTTCTTGTCTTTGAGTCAAAGAAAAGGAGAAAAAACTGTAAATGTAAAAAAAAAAAAAAAAAAGGAGAAAAGAAAAATGAAAAATGTTGAAGAACATGAAAGAAAGAACAGTTAGGCTAAACTGATATTACAATGATTGATGACATTACAAGCTGAATATTAGGCTAAAATTATTACAAAAATGTGTGCTCACTGAGGGTTTTTTGGTGTGCTAAGAGAAGTGGAAGAATGGGAATGACACAGTCTTCCCACAGAATGGGAATGACAAGTTTTTCAGGACTCCTCTCTTTTTTTATTTTGTCTCCTAAACTCTGGATGTCTTATTTTCCTCCATCTTGAAGACTCCATTCTGATCTTCCACTCCTTATCTCACACTAGCAGCAGCTTAATATTCTCTAGCAGTTTCTTTTCCAGTCTTGCATTGCTTCCAATCCCTCCTGGCCACTGCCTCTGATTATCTACCTGCTTCTTTAGTGACACGTCACTGCCCCTTACCTTCATCCTCAATTTTCATCTTCATTCTTTGACTCTGCTTTCATCTCTGTGTCCCAGTTGATTCATTGCCATTAATCCAAAGTCCATAATATAACTAGAGATTCAACTTTGTTCTCAGATTGCTCTTCTCCTTTCTCCATCCCTGGGTCTACATCCTCTCTAGCCACTATGGAGACATGGCTTATGAAGTTCCCATGACCTCCACCCCAGCTCTCTCCCTCTGAACTCTCATCTCCCCTATTATTTCTCCAGTCCCAATGTCATCATCCTGAACTCAACCCTGCCCTTTTGGATGTCATTTTATGAGTTTTGTGTTAAGTAGAGGTCTTATTTCTAGCACAAGCTTAACTATCTGTTAGCATAGCAAATAAAATGGGAGGTACTGAGTTCCAGCAGAAGAGTGAAGATGTCCTGGAAGTGCAAGACAGTCTGAAAACTCTGCTTTTGTGGATGATGATTTAAGTATTCAGAACTGTGACAGTCATAACACTTGATCCCACTTATGTCTACAGGATTTTGGAATTGGTTAGATTTGGTGTTTTGAAGTTGTGGTGTTACAGGCAAATCAAATATCAGAGTAACAGAGGACACTGGGAAATTTTGCCTAGGACATTTAAGAGGTAGCAGAGTTGGCAAAGAGGACATTAGTGTCTTCAGTGCTACAGCTCAACATCCTGCTTTCCCTCTTGAAATGCAGTTTTGCATCAAGATTGCAGGATAGAATTGTTCACAATCAAATTTCCCTCGCTGTCAACCCTGGTTTTGGAGTGGTAAACGATGGCAGAGGAGAAGAAACAAAAAATGTAAAGTGCTAATTAGGCCTCTCTTTATTCACCCAAAGAAGTCTGCAATGTTAAAATAAACTGAAGAAAATCTGGAGCCCAAATCCATGATGGAAGCAGAGTGCCTGACTGCTCTGAGATCCTCTCAAAGCCCCAGTCTGAGAAATCGCAACTGGTATTGCGCAACACAGCCAAGAACAACAGAAACATTGTGTCCATTTGGATGCTTCAAGTACCTTGTGATTCACACACTTAGAGAACTGTAGCCTGATGACTTCTGTGTTGTTATTTTTTTTCTCTTTAATACATGCTTCTCTTCTGCATTCAGCAAAATGCAACCTTTTACCAGAGTATTTGAACAGGGGAAAGCATTGACAAGTGATCTGGGAATAAAGATGATCACAGCCACCTGAAATTATACAGACATAAGGTATCATGGCAGATTAATGAGCAAGGCAAGTTTGATACCCCACAAACAAAAAATATCTTGAAGTGAGCAACTGTTCATCAAATATTTGATGCTGAGAATAAATTAGAAGGTAAAAGATGGTCAAAAGGCATCAAAATAAAATTAAATAATATGAGTAAGAGAGACTGCAATTTACTTTAGTGTCTGATGTTTAGAAGCAAACACTGATGAAAGATGAAATGCTTGAAAATCTCGATGAAATCATTTCTCTACAAAATTGCCTTCTTTAGAACATCTCTTGTCTATGTGTTTGCATTAGAATTAAAATTTTGGCTTTTCTGTTTTTTCTTTCTTTCTTTTTTTTTTTTAGGATCAATCATAGATGCAAGAACAACCACATCAGCAGTTTTGTCACCAGAGAACTGAAGAAAATATTCAAACATGTACTTAGTCTCAGCCTCGATGATATTTGAGGGTAGTTAAAAAGTCTTTTCAGTGAGAAATTTGATGCAATTAACTAGCTTCCGATTTGCTGTATCAGCAAATCACGTATTTGTGCAATGTAGACAAATGCTGACACACAGCTAAGGAAGTTTACTGAATTTACTGGCAGACTGAACTGAATAGATTAAAACATGTTTTGATGCAGAATCTGTAAGATAAGCCTGTTGGTTAAAAAATCTCACCATCTCTCAGATTTTACTCAAATAGCATCATTCAATAGATTAACTTGTAGAGATCTAGTGGAGGTGGTTCATTAATACAGCAGGATTAATTCCTGCTTTTAGGTAATATTTAAGTGCCTTTTTTTTTTTTTTTTTGGTAGCAGTCTCACTCATTTGATTTGTGTATGACTACTTATGTATTTATTTTTACATTACAAAAAGCCATGTAGTGACTCCTGCTCCCAGACATCATCCTGGTCTGAGCACTTAGCGTTACTGCAGACATCCTCATCAGAGGGCCTATAATGCTTTATATGTGCTTTTCATGATGTATAGTTTTCTGCTGAGCCCTGGACAGCAAAACTGTCGTTCTTTGCATCACTGATACTTGAGAATATTGTCACAAATTAATTAAAGGTGTGAAGCAAATGCATCCATTAAAACCCATGAACACCTGCATGGATCCTCTCAGTCATAACTCATATCACGTTAAATTGCTTTTGCATAACAGCAGACCTACTTTGGGATTGAACAGACCTGTAAAGGGTGCTTATGAAAGCAACAAGAAAAAAAAAAATCACTTGCAGGGGCTTTGGCTTTTACAATAGCCTTGGAACCTGGCCCAAGCTCATCAAAAAAAGTATGAGAATATTTTAAGCACACTTGGGACAAGATAATTTCAAATGAAGGTGACACTTGTGGTCTGAGACAGCTAGTGAAACACCATGATTTTGAGAGGGTTCTGCTTGGGGACTTAAGATTTAGTGGCATGTCAAGCTCAAAGTCAACACAGCAGAATTTAATGCTGTGTAAATGGGAGCCAAAGACAATGCCTTCATGAATCCACATGATAGATATTCATGCTTTTCCAACAACTGTATTCTCTAGCACTGGAGTTTCGCTGTGAAATAACCATCATTTCTAGGAAAAAGAAAAATACTATTGATTTTCGGTTCTCAGTGAAGCTTTCTGAAGTATTTTTGTGTGAGAGAAAGCTTTTACAGTTCTTAAATTAAAGTCCTGTTTTTAAAAAAAATCTGTTCAGGTGAAATAAAATTGTGGGAACAGCCAAAATTGGATGACGTTGACTGGCTTTTAAGACTGATCCTTAAAGGAAGTAGTGGGTAACAATTGACTAATATATAACACAGAAAGACATACAGGGCCCAAACCAGCTGGAATTTATCTGATAGTCCATGGCAGTTTGCTTCATGGGGTGGTTGGCAACAGCTGCATTTAGTTCACTTGCAGCTGCTTTGGTTTCCATTAACTGCAAGTTGTGTAAACTAAAGGATTTCAACCGTCAACTTTCAGCTCTACCTGGCAGCTGAAAGATGTGGATAAAACACTCTAAACATTGCAAGAAAAAAAAAGGTGTCTATTGTAATATCTGAAAACATTTATTCTTCATAAAGACTATGCTTTAACACAGTAACACTTGCTGAAAGTGGAGAGGTGTTTTATGAGTTTCAATGCATTTGAGGTTACTTCTTTCTCTTTCTTATACACTGGACAGCCTTAGAATCATAGAATCGTTTAGGTTGGAAAAGACCTCTAGGATCATCTAGTCCAACCTTTGTCGAACATCTCCCTAACCCCTAGACCATGTCTCAAAGCGCCACATCTACCCATTTTTCAAATACCTCCAGGGATGATGACTCCACCACTTCCCTGGGCAGCCTGTTCCAATGGCTAACCACTCTTTCAGTGAAGAACTTCTTCCTCATATCCAGTCTAAACCTCCCCTGGTGAAACTTGAGGCCATTACCTCTTGTCCTGTTGTTAGTTACTTGGGTGAAGAGACCAACACCAGCCTCGCTACAACCTCCTTTTAGGTAGTTGTAGAGAGCAATAAGGTCTCCTCTCAGTCTCCTCTTCTCCAAGCTAAACAATCCCAGTTCCCTCAGGTGCTCCTCATATGATATATTCTCCAGACTCCTCACCAGCTTTGTTGCCCTTCTCTGTACCCGCTCCAGCACCTCAATGTCCTTCTTGTTCTGTGGCGCCCCAAACTGGACACAGTACTCAAGATGTGGTCTCAGGAGGGCCAAGTATAGGGGCACAATCACCTCCCTACTCCAGCTGGTCACACCATTTCTGATATGGGCCACAGGATGCTGTTGGCCGCCTTGGCCACTTGGGCACACTGCTGGCTCATGTTCAGATGGCTGTCCACCAGCATCCCCATGTCCTTGTAGTTGACTTTTTACCTGTTCTTTTACACTAGTACTACACAAAAACTGTTACACTTTACTGGAAACACACTAATTAGAACGGGATGGATTTTTTCAAGTCATTTGTCATTCATTCAGATTTCTTTTTAAAACAGTTTTGGTAAAACCAGGATTGATTTAAATTAATATTTGTTTAAAAAAAGTAATAAAAAGTCTTTCCTAGGTAATAACATTTCATTTTTGGATAGACTGAACTTTTGTTTAGGCATCTCAATTAATGATACTGATAACATATGGAACATGTTTCAAAAACAGTTCAGTAGTTTGCTGACACGCTTGGTAGATAGAATGTAAACAGTTGCCAGGATAGTCAAGGACAATAGACAATGTGTGCAGGAGAAGAGGGACTTAAAGGCAAGCAAGAACTAGGCCAAAAATTAAGCACAACAAAGTGAGAAGAAGCTGTGCACGTGCATGAAGAGAGTTTAACCAGCAGACACTAGAAAATGATCCCCAGAAACCCCCAAAGACCCCCTCAAAGACTCTAACCCGCATGCGTAATGACTACACAGATAATTAGTTCCAGGAAATTGGTAAACAATTCTGGGAAATCTATGCATATGTAGATTTTAGGGCAATACAAGTCGCAAACTCATGCTGTTCGGGGATGCACGTTAGGAGGAGCTGTCCCCTGTGCCTCCAGTGCCATGGTAGAGAATGCCTGCTTTCTAACATTGCAAACAGGTGTTAGAGAGGCTTTTTTACAACAGTTGACTTTTCAGTATCAATACGGTACATACAAACTGGAAAAGGATAGAAATCAAAGTGAAATATTTCAAAAAGGCGGAACAAAATAAGTTAGGAGCCAAGATTATGTGCTCTTAAGCCTTCTCTTTTCTATAGTGGGAGAAGGCGGCACTTCTTAGATGTGTTTGCCTCGGTCCTCCATGGGTTTGTTCACAGACATGTTTGAAAACTCAGTGTAGTGCTTATTGCTCGTGGCAATGTCTCCTGTAATGAAATTTAGGCATGTTAAATCCTTCTGTCCCCTTAATTCCTTTGGCAGCATGTTGTGGCAATACAAAGACTTTATTGGCAGTGAAATTATACCAGTACTTAAGTGGTTTGAAATAAGTGGTGCTTTCTGTTGTTATGCAAAAGAACTGAACAAACTAAGTGCTTAGAGAGGTTAAACAGTCTTACCAGTTCTCAGGGCTGAAGTCAAAGGACTTGCCTCATTTCCAGTTTTCTGTTTTTCTTTTTCTCACTGAAAAGAAAGAAAAAGAGAGAAGAGCTCAAATGGCAAGCCAAAGTGCCTATTTGCTGACGTTTCCATTTTCTTGCTATGTTAAAAAAAAAAGAGAAAAAGGAGAGTCTTGTGCATCTTGTGGAGTCTTGTGGCAAGAAGCCTTTTAAGATTAAGTTAAATTAAATTGTTTGAAATGTGACCTTTAGCAAAATGTTTCGATCTTTCTTATCCCCTTTTCTTTCCCCCTACCTCACTGCTGTTCCCATTTGTAGAGCACAGCTAATTTAGAGCATCTGCCTCTGAACATTATGAGGTTGTTATCATGAGCACTGCTGTGCAGGAGAATATTTCTGTGTAAAAGCAGAATCCGTCATTTGTTTGATGGAGAATACAAGTAGTCTGTGCCAGACCAGACGGTGCTCTCATCAAGCAGAAAGACAGCCAATACTTAGCAAAACTGGTTCGTTGCAAACGTATCTGTAGGGAGTTTAGCAAATGACAAGTGCAGGAGCTGGTGGGCCAGAGATTGCCACTGATGCTGCAGCTAGGTTTTGAGGATGAAAGGTATACTGGAGTCAAATAGATAAGGAGAAACAGCAGGAAGACATCTAAATAGCTTCAAAAAATTATGAGGAAGAAGATAACTGGGGATAGGAGACCACACGAGCTTTACTTTAGCATTTTGGAAATTATGTTTATACAGAGGTAAAGTTGGCTTGATGTATACCCAAAGGAGTATCTCAGTTTGGGGGCCATACTAATGGTCATGTGCATTTGCTGTGGTGATTCAGCTAGCTGCTAAGGATGATGATGAAGGCAGGGTGAATCTAGGTTCTTCTTTCTGATACACAGAGGAAGAGTTTGACTTGATTGTATTCCACAGCCATTATACAGACCACATCAGTGACATCTGAGCAACCTAATCTCAATGAAGAGATTATCTTAAAGAAGTTTGGGAAAGCCAGAGTGATTTTCCCAAAGCATGGATTTTCCCAAAGCATGGATGGCAGGTACCACAGATCTTCAGAACTGGAGAAATCCACCTGAGTTGTTTCATAGAATCATAGAATTGTTCTGGTTGGAAGAGACCTTTAAGATCATTGAGATCAACCATTAACCCAGCACTGCCAGCACTCCCAGCACTCCCAGCACTAAACCATGTCCATCAGCACCACATCTCCACGGCTTTGAAATCCCAGGGATGGGGACTCCACCACTGCCCTGGGCAGCCTGGGCCAGCCCTTTACAACCCTTTTGGGGAGGACTTTTTCCTAATACGTAATCTAAACTTCTCTTGGCACAACTTGAGGTTGCTTCCCCTTGTCCTATTGCTTGCTACATGGGGAAACAGACAAAACCCCTGACTTCAACTTCCCTTCAGGGAGTTGTCAAGAGTGAGAAGGTTGCCCCTGAGCCTCCTTTTCTCCAGGCTAAACAACCCAAGGTCCCTCAGCTGCTCCTCACAAGACTTGTGCTCTAGACCCTTCCCCAGATTTGTTGCTCTTCTGTGGACACACACCAGCCCCTCAATTTCCTTCTTGGTGTGAGGGGCCCAAAACTGAACTCAGTATTTGAGGGATAGCCTCCCCAGTGCTGAATCCAGGGGTATGATCCCTGCCCTAACTCTGCTGGCCACACTAGTGCTGACACAAGCCAGGATGCTGGTGGCCTTCTTGGCTACCTGGGCATATGCTGACTCATATTTAGTCAGCTGCCAACCAAAACCCCCAGGTCCTTTTCTGCCATGCACTTTCCAGCCATTCTTCCCAAAGCCTGTAGCACTGTATGGGTGGTTGTGACTCAAGGGCAGGACTTGGCACTGGTTCTTTCATGGTTTCTTCACTTCAATACCTTTTGGCTTTCACTTTTTGTCTAAAAAAAAAATCTCTAAGATCAACTAGAGGCTGATAGCATTTATAAACTTCTATTCTGTCCAGAATAATAAGGAAACAGAAACTGGTACTTTCCAAAAGTATTTTAAAAGCTTGTTTTTAATCTTTCTGCCTTAAGTTCTATAAATAGGCCTGTATCAGCAGTGATTTTTTTTCATAAAGCAAACTACCCACTGTTGCTATGTGGTTGTTTGCTAAGCCCTATCTATTCTTACTTCATATTGTCTTCCACAGAAGTTTTAAAATTTTTGGAGATCTAAGTTCATTTCCATTATGTAATTTTCTGGTTCTACGATACCAGAAGATGAAATTATCATGCTCAAAACCATCTCAAAGCAGCACAAAGTTGTCCAAACTACAGGTAGACATTAAACCTAGCAACCAAATCATCTGGCACCTTTGGGGATATTTTAACTTCAAAGAGGATCAAGAAGGTTATGATCTGAAAAATACAGGTACCAGTCCTGCAATTTTAAATGCAGAGGGCAGTCAGAGCAGCCCCATTAAAGTCAATACATACGAGCTTAGGTAAGTCTAAGCCAGTTAGTTTGATGCCATCCATTTTTATTTATATTTGTTTCTTTTTGTGTCTTCGTTTCATTTGTTTTTCACAAAGTGTTTCTTGTATCTGTTTGCCTGAGATATCACATTTCTGCTAAGTCCAATTATTTGTTTGCACTTCTTTTTCTGCCATACTTCTGTCCTCTCTGGTTTTGATCTCTTGCAAGAATATACACTTTTATTCCCCTCCTATCTGGAAAAAACAGTGTCTTAGAAGCATGAGACAGTAATTATGTGCATACTTCACCACTTTCTCTCGCATTTATAGTAGTTATGTTGTAAGTAATATTTTTTTTCTCCTTAGTATTCAGAAAGCAGAGAGGATGAGGCTGGTGTGGCCACCCCTGGACAATGGCAGATCAAAGCACAGACATCAGGCTTTGTATGTTTCACTCTGATGCTCTGTTAACCCTGGGAGTCAATAGCAAACCCACCAATCTTTGATGTGGGACCTAAGTGATTAACCAAAAGATTCCTATATCTTTATTCCTGCTGGGCAGCATCTCACTGAATGAGACTGTTTCCACATAAGAAACTGTTTGGGATGGGATATGAATAAAGCTAACATGTCCACCCTCTGAGATCTGAATGTGCATGAATGCATGATTCTGCAATGTTATGCTTTAATTTGGGTAAAACTAGAGAAAACCGGCAAACTCCAGTTGTGTTTCAGACACAAAACTTGATTAGGAAAGTCTGTATGGTTTTTTCTGCAGAAAACCATATGAAATATAAACATTCCCAAGTGGCAGGAAGCACAAATGCGCTGTTTCTTGGTTGCTTTATCTGCTATGTGTGACGGTGCAATTTGGAGTAGACTGTGCTATGTCACACACAAAAAAGCTTTGTCTCCAATCCACATTCCTCAGTGCATCTTCTTCACACCTCTGTCATGGATTTCATCATGTACCTTGAGATAATTTCAAGCTTCCATTGATCTGAGATGAGCTACCCAAGCTAAAGAGATGATGAAGCAGAGAGGCAAAATTACCAGTGTACGAGAGAGAATATGAAAACTTGCTCATGCAGAGATATTTGTGTCTCCCAGTTCCTAGTGACAAGGCAGAAAACATGAAAATCTGCAGGTTTTTTTTTCGCATGAAGTGCAGACCTTTGTGCAGCAAAAATAAATGAACATTTCCATTTAACCCCTTCCTCTGGGAGTGCTTTGTTTCATGCTGCTAAAACAATGGCAAGCTGACTTAAAAATCAGCAACATGCTGCTGCAAATCTTCATCGCCCCAGTTAATATTTTTCAGTAACTGTGAAGCAACAGGTTAATTGTGGAAGTTACCTGTAAAATACAGGCTGCAAATATTTGTGCCTTCCTATCCAGTGCCACACTGCAGTGGGATAAAGCACTTGGGTATAATTAAATGTGACGACAGAGTTAATTTTCACACACATTCTCCAGCACATATGTTGAAGATGGTGAGATCCACCCAAGTGCCAGCTAATCTGTCACATCTGACACTGGAGACTCTACTTTGGCCTCAAGTGTTGAATTTGATTGTTTTTATCAAGACCTGCCTGCCTTGTTTTTGCAGCTTCAGCATGCTGGCGTGGGTGCTCATTGGAAATGTTTTATGGTTTTGTGCCAAGTAGTTGTTGTCATTGTTTCTACACTCGCTACAAGAATAATTTGTCCCCATTTATTTGCTTTTATCACACCTCACCTGTCACACATTCTGGTGTCTGCTGCAATATCCTGTATTGTCTTAGTTTCCTGGCATTTTATGCAGCTATAGAAATAGTTTAAAATTGAGGTTTCTCACTTCTCACACTACCTTTCTCCTTCCCTCTATTTTTAGTAAAACTACATGCTGCAGGAAGGAGAAAAATAAATTGAAGAGATTTTTTTCGGTTTTCAAAGATGGACACCAAAAGCCTTTAAAAAAATCACAACGGAAAGAAAAGACAACCTGCCTTTGGAGAAGGAGGTTTACTATGCTGGGAAATATATTGCCTTGTGCAATTTTCTGTAGAGTAATTCCATGCTATCTGATTTGCCTGCTAACATTTTAGTTAGATAATCTGACAAATGCTCAATAATTGATCTGACTACTCGAATAGGTTTGATTCAAACATGTTAAAATGGTCTGTAGGTCTCTTGGCCTGGCAGTTGGGCAAGTGAAAGAAGACTTGTCTCTGTATGTCTTTAGTAATTTTTTCTTCCATTAACTGTGACTTTTCTCATGCCTGTTGATCAATGAAGGTTTAAGAGAAGAAGAACGTGGCTTTTACTACCCACTGTAGTGATTGCTTCTACGATAAGGTCTAGATTACTTGGTTAGGTAGGAAACATTAAAAAGTGAAGCTGCACCAAGTTTAGTGTTTGGTTAGAAGCTACAATAAAATGAACAGCGGACCTACTCTGCTTGGATTGGACAATGAAGTAAAGTTTCACTTCAAAACCTAAGAACAGAAGACACATATTAGAATTACCTTTTTCTTTACTAGCACTTCTGCCTGATACCTGATTTACATCCTAAATGTATGATTGGCTAAACTCTGTCAAAATACCAAAATAAAAAATTGGTTAGGAAGTCTGCCGGTTGACCATGTTCTTTTGATTTTGCTCCACAGTAGCTGTCCTCCAAAAGCTGCGACACTGAACCAAATAGTTCGATGTTGCTAATGAACAGAAAAGAAATGAAAATGCTGAGTGTATACATGTGTGGCAGTTGGTAACAGCACTCAATCTTGCTGTTGGATGAACCTAGGTACCCAAAGGTGCATGTCTACTGCCCTACTGTATTCAGCAACCTCTACCATAAATGACTGCTTCCCTCTTGGGTAGGAACACGTAAAATCATGTTAAAAAACTTTCCTTTTGTATGCCAAGCCTCCCACATCAGTCTTGCTCAAGGTCAAGATTAAATTCCTTTATTAGGAATATTCAGCGGGGTTTACTAGATTTACATCTCAGTATAGTTCATTCCATATAATAAAATAAGAATAATTACAGCTGTAAATCATTTTATTAGTTCCTCTGCACACCATCCAGTATATAACATATTAATAACATCTGCTTTATAGAGATAACCCATGTCCATGTTTGCTGTTAGTTCTTGTAATGTTGTATATTTAATTCTAAGTATTTTTATTTTCTGGTTTGCCAGCTGAACTGGAAGGTAACCCAGTTTACTGCTTATGCATCTTGTGTTACTAAACCAGCCCGATCTTCCATTTTAGCTACAATCCCTGCCCTAGTCAGAACCCTGTTAATTGCTTTGGGGTTTAAGTGCTGTAGAAATCTGTCTCTTTTTTATGTCTGATGAAAACATGGACTTAATGAGTCTGGGATAAAGGAGTAGGGAGCTCAGAGACCCTGTGGCTCCAAAATTGGTGCCTCAAACCGAGGGGATGAGCCTGCATATCTGCAAAGGCATATGTGACCCTACAGACACTTCTCTCTCCTGCAGGTGATAGTTACTAGGCTTCTCTGCATTGCAACACTACCAATTTACAGAATTAAAAGCCCAAGGGCTTATATTTACTTATTAGAAAAAGTTTCAGAATTTTGGCCAAGTAGGTCTCCAAGTTTGAGCTAGAACAGAACTAATTCTGTTCAGTGATTTCAATTTTACCTCAGTGCCTTCTAACTAACTGCACTCTCTGACGTTAATGGCAGATTTTCACAGACAGTCTCTACTTCCACCAGTGATAAAACTCCATGTTTAGTGTCATCTACCAAGGACTGATGCGTGCAGAAAGGCTATCGCTGATACTTGCTCTTGTGCAGACCAAGGTCACTGCTCAATCTTGTGCACCATGTTGGGGTGCTGTCAGTAAGAGGTGGCACCTGTGGGAAGGAGTGGATAGGACAGGTGACCCTAAACTGACCAATGAGGGATTCCATCCCGTGTACAGCATATTTCATATAAAGCAGAGGGGTCACAAACGTCAAGCCTCTTCTTCAAAGACCAGCATCTGAGGAGGACTCTGTCTGTTCTGCCTTTGATCCCAATCTATGTGTTCCTGAATCCAGTTCCAGAATCCATCTACATAGTAGATGTTATGCAAAAGTTTCTGATAGTTATCTTCCTATTAAAATGTTTTAATTATTTTTTAAAATATATTTTCTCTTTTTAAAAAATTTTAAACAGTTTTAGAAAAGATAATGAAACCTTCTCGAAAATTCTCTCTGATAAAATGCTGTGAACATTGTTCATTATACATATTAAGAATTTATTATATATGATATTTAGAACCAAAATATTAAAAAACTTCCTATTTTCAAAATCAGAAGCACTTAAATGAATAATTTCTTTTGTTTCAGTACCAAAATGGTGATGTTTTATTAACTTGGAGATTTAAAAAAATTGTATTCTAATTTTTAAACGACAGCCAAGTTCTAATGAGATCCAAGGTCTTTGTGTTCTTGTTAGTACCATCTATCTGCAGCTTTTGTGTTGAAGATGTATAATGCATAAGCAAACTCGAGGCTGACCTTCATCTCAGAGAATTCAATGTGAAATGCCAACACCTTCCATGGAGCAGAGTTATATTCAGGAAGAGGGACTTGGGAACGTCCCTGATTCCTCAAGTTTCCATGCATTTTTTTCACCATTTCTGAACTGAACATTTCTAGAGATTCTTCAGAGAGGAAAGAAAACTAGACATGTTCTGACAGAACAGGCTGTTGTAGATGGAAATAGGCAAGCTTGGCTCTTTGCACTCAACACTGGTAACTGAATGTCTTGCATCAATTAAAAGGCAAAAAACCTCGTTAGCACAAATATTGACATATCTTAAATTCTGCAAGTGTTCTGTATTTGCAGAAGGTAGAAGTCCTTCAGACAGAAGGGCAAACTAAACAAGAGTGGAATCTGATTTGAGAAGCACAGAGAAAGATACTCCATCTTCAGCAGTTGAAATGGTGCATGCGATTTTGAGTTTTCCATGGTAATTATTCAACTGTAACCTTCTCAATGCCTTGTCACTTCTTAATTTATTCTGTATTGTAAACACCTGCAGGCGCAGATGGCTGATCTATTCTCTAAAGCTTTGGCTATTTTGCAGTGCTAAAATGAGGTAGGGCACTGGTGCAATACAGATTAGTTTTATTGTTGAGAACTGATTGTAATATTCACAGTTTCACGTTTGTGGATAGGAGGATGATCCATTATGAATCTGTCCCAACAACCTGGCTTAGGATCCTTCTGTACCCTCCCTTCCCTTTGGTAATACCTTCTCTTGACACAGTTAAAGTGCGCTTGATAGATATAGGTAATAGACTATGTTGATGAGCTGGCTGAATGACTTCAGGAAAAAAATAGGAATTTGCTGCAAATTGCACATGAAATGAGGACTTGAAATGTCTTAGCTGTAGTTCCTTCATTTGGGGTTTGGGCCAAATTTTTGCTTTCCATGCTTTCCCAAGTTCAGGCAAGGCAGTGAGACTCAGGAAGACTGTCATGATATCTCTGACCTCTGTTATATCTTTGTGAATGATGTTTAATGGATATATCTCATTTTCTGATAAGTAAAATAAGGGTGAAAATCAATTTCCATCATTTGCTGCAGTCAGCCCTTTGGTGCCTGGGACTTGCATGCTAGTAGAGCCATGGAGGTCTTGACTTACAGATATGCATGACTGTAGCATGGAGAATAACATCAATCGTTCTTAGGTTTATCACTGTGCTGATCTTAATCAAATCCCTCTCTATACATTAAAAGCGAAGGCAAAGTGAATGAAAAGGTCACTTCTGACCTCCACCAGGCTGCTTCTGACCTCCACCACCCAGTTCTGCAGCCACTTCTCTAGGAGTAGCTGGATTCCTTAAAAAATACTCATCCTCTTCCGCCAGGTACCCACCCATTGGAAAATATGTGCTGCATATGCAATACCTGTATTTCAGCATAAATGGAACAGAAGCTTTATAAAAAAAGAAATCTGGAAGAAAATGTTATTTTCAACAAAAACTTGTGGGTTTTGCATAATGTATTTATATTATTTTTATTAAATTACTCAAAACTAAATGATGGTTTACAAAGCCACTGCAAATAATATCTTTAATACACAGTAGC
Source organism: Coracias cyanogaster (assembly GCA_033124195.1). NCBI lineage: Eukaryota > Metazoa > Chordata > Aves > Coraciiformes > Coraciidae > Coracias > Coracias cyanogaster. The sequence continues at coordinate 111,798 of JAVSBS010029314.1, read as the reverse complement.
CATCTAAGAATAAAGAAAAAAACCCCTGCTTTTTCTGTGACTAGAAGTATGTTGTGTTTATTATGCTAATTTGGGAATTTGAGATAGAAAATTGAAGTATCATTTTTCCAGTTCATTAAGATTTGACTTTTGACTACTGCTCTGCAATTGATTAGTTAGTTTAATTATGAAGATACCAAGTGTTCTGAAGGCTAAGCACACTTTTTCACATGGCCACATGTTATCTATGATAAAATGTGCTTTTGTTAAATGATCATATGAGGTTTTTCCTAGTGAGATAACTACTTAATTTGGCTTGAAGTTAGAAATCCACCATTTCTTGTCATCCAAACCTTTAACCAATACCATGAAGCATGCATGTTCAAGTGTTGTAAATTGTCTTTAAAGTGACAATTAGTCTCTACCACATAGCAAGACTTTCACAGTCCATTAAGAAAAAAATTAGGAATAGCATTTTCTCAGCATAATCCACGGTCATTATAAAACCATCCATGGGGATCAAGTATTGTGGTTGTTATTGAAATACGTCATTATAACAAGGGTAATGATTGCAGTATTCATCCAGCTGTAGTCATCAGTTGCTCTTTTTTTGCTCTGAGAAGGAAAAATCTGCAATTAGAAAGTCACATATTTGCAGAAAGTCAATGCACTTCTTTCTGCAGCTTCTGCGCTTTAAAACTTCATGCCAAATTTATCAGAGAGCACAAGAAAGAGCCAGAACAAATACAACTTTATTTATAGAAGAAATAAATGCTAATTTGACTGTTAGGTAAGTTAATAGAAGAGATACAACATGTGGATTTAGGTGTTAAATAATCTGAGCGTTTAACTAATCTTTAGCTACAGGGAGATCTTGCCTTCTCTCTGTTTCCCTTTTCTTGTACTTCTTGTTCTCAGAGTGTGACTAATGTAATGAGATGACTTCATATTTTTAAAGCCAAAGCCATTCTTGGTCAAGGCTCTCCTTGCTTTCAGCTTCTGTGCACAGACTGGCCTATGCCCTGGCCTTTGATTCTACTGTTCTCTGTGGTGGAAGATGTGGTGAGTGCAGATTTCTGCTGCAAACAGTTGTTTGACCTCTCCCTATTGGATCTGCTCACCAAGTACAGCAACAGGACTGGCAGAAGTATCTGAAACACTTATTGATCCTGTTTTCAGCCCACTTGTTCTCCTGGTAATGAGTTTCTCTGATAACAAATCAGTAACCTACCCCTACCCTGTTATTAAAAGTGCCCTTTTCACAGTACACGGTATTTCCATCTGTGGTTGGTCACCGTGCCTTGCATGTTTCACTGCACAAACCTTTCTAGTAGTCGTGCTTCCTGGTTCTTCTGTCTCTTCCCACATTCAAATATGTATGGTCTTGCTTGCAGTGCCAAGACCTGAGCATGTTATGGGTGTAAAATTCAGTGCCCTTTAGACTTAACAGAGCCCTATACTGAGCACCGCGTCTAGGGTGGATTTAGTGGACATCAATGTGGATGCAACAACACTAACTGTTCTGTATCACTGGAAAGGTCGTTGCTCCTGCTCCTGTATGCTGCAGAGATTTCTCAGTGGCTCTTTTCTTGACAAAAGCAACAGCATCTAGCCAAGTGCCAGGTCCCGCAAGTGAAAAAGGGCTTGGGAGTGTTGGTTGACAGCCAACTGAAGATAAGCCAACATGTGTCCATGTGGGCAAGAAGGCCACGAGCATCCTGGCTTGTATTGTGTGGTCAGAAGGACTAGGGCACTGGTCATCCCCTTGTACCTGACACTGGTGAGGCTGCCACTTGAATCCTGGGTTGTTTTGGGCCCCTCACTCCAAGAAGGATGTTGAGGGGCTAAAGCCTGTCCAGAGAAGGGCAACGAAGCTGATGAGGGGTCACAGGGCAGCTAAAGCTCTGGAACTTAAAGACCAATTTGCACAAACGGAAATTATTGAATTGGGTGATTGAGTTACACTATCTTTATTGCATAAAAACAGTATTCCTGTTGTTATTATTTGCAGCTTTTATATAATTATACCCAAACCAGTATCTAACCTTGCCCTATGAGAATAATATGCAGACATACAAGCACAAACAGTATTATCTTATTCACACGCTAGTTATCCCATTATTAAGGAAAGATGACCTTTCTATCCATCAGCGATTCAACATGGCCTCACCATGGAAGCCATGTTCTCATGCACTGCTTGAGATACCCACAGCAGATACCCACGTTGATGATGGTGGGGAACCATCACTAGCCTAGGGTACTCTCTTACAGATCTGGGACATGGGCCATGCATGTAGCTTTGGTCACACAGTGAAATGAGTGTCCTTGCTTCATCTCTTCATTGACATCTGGGTTCACTGGTTGGTCTCTTCAGCATCTTCAGAAGAATTTTCCCAGAATTTATCTAGCACAGTTTGTGCTTATATGGGGGATCTCCAATATGATCCCATGGATCACCTAATCAGATGTTTCCTCATTCAGCTTGTCTTTGTTTTATCCAGCCATCATTTGTCTCTGGAAGATCATGCCTTTCTGCTGTTTCTTTTGACTAGTCACCTTCAAAGTCAGTAGTTTCCATTTTTGTTACACAAATGACCTTACAACCCAACAGTTACTTTCCTTTGTACACCCATAGTCTTAAACTTATGGTTTACCTATCTGTCTACTCCACAGGTTGCTATTGACAAGTAGGGGAGTCTAGTGCAGATGATCCAAAAACTGCATCCTCCATTACTTCATAATTTTTAAAGTGTTTAAACTGAGCACACATCATTGATCATGGTGGTATGTCCCAATTCAGAAAAAAAAATATATATATATATGGACTAGCTTAATTTTAAACTTAATTTTCTTAGGATGTCAATGAAGTGTAAGTGTGCACTGACTGTTCACCCTCCCATCGTGGGGTTTTTTTGCAAGCTTCTTAGGATGCTGTGCCTTTCTGTTCCACAATATGACCTTCCTTGCTCTACAGAAACCTTCTTCCTTGTTGCACTAGTTTCAAACTGATCTGTCTCTGAGTTGGTGAACTCTCCTGCCTCAGTGAATACATTAACAGAACGTCATCTTACAGATTTTGGGTAGTAACACCAACTACCAATGAGTGAAACCAGTTTTGTTCATACAACATCTGGGGTTTCTGTGTAATGGAGACATGTTGCTGAGATTTCATTTCCTGCAATGCAATTAATAGTCTTGAACATACACTTTGTAGGGACATTTCCAACAACCTTTGCTAGATAACAGGGATGTTTAAAAATATTCTCTTTATGCCTGCATTCAGCTAAGGTGCAAGTGCCATTTTTAGAGGTCAGGTCTGAGGGGAAATGTTTCACCTATTTTTTTATAGCAGTGTTTACTAATGTGTCCTGTCAAACAGAAAATTAAGGAAGACAACAAAATCATGACTGCATTTAATTCTTCCTAGACTAAACCAAATAAATTCAGACTGCGAATCAGGCATACATGGATGCATATTTAATAGCAGGGGAGTCACATATCAAGGGTTATGCCATTTTCCCTATTGCTATCAGGGCTTGACTGAGGGATGTGTGTGCTTTGAGATTTTGTGTTGGAGAAGACTCCTGAAAAACATCCTCTAGAGAAAAAAAATAGAAAACTTGTGCTGTACAGAAAGTCTTGCTAGTGGATTGTAATTGTTCTTTCTGGCCTGACTGGTTTTTAAGTGGATTTATTTTATGTTGATTGGGAACATAACACCTTTACTTCTGTCAAGAACATAAGATACATAGGATTAACCCTGGAGCCCAAAATTGTGGTTCTCCTGCAACATTGAAATTCAGTAGATAAAGTCTAGATTTCTTTGTTCCTAATGATATGAAGTAAACAATCTTTCATTTTAGGTCAGTTCAAAATGTTCTGAAATTTTTTTCCTCTTTGAAATGTTTTTATTTTTCCTGTAGTTATTTATCCCTTTAACCAGTGTTTTTCAATTTAAACAAGTTTTTAGATGAAGTGGTATTTAAGAACTAATAATCACAGTTCACTGTTTCGTATTTCAGAATGCAATAGACTTTTATTTTAAAAATGAAACACCAAACTCTACCCTTCTGCTTATTCTTCGACAGTTTTTGTTGAGGCTCCTATTTATTGCAAATAAGAAAAAAAAATATTTTTGCTCACATTTTAAAATGTACAACTAGTTAAGAGATAATTTTTTCCCATGAGATCTTGGACCCAGATTTGGCTGGGAAAAGTGGTAATGGGAGTTTACCTACCACAACACATTGCTTATGTATGTTTGTGCATTTGATAAAGACTTAATTGACCATTCGGCTCCTACAGTAGGGGACAACTAGAAGTTTGTTGTTGTATTATATATGAGTTTTTTTCTTTTGAATAACACCATATAGAATACTCACTGTGAAATATTAATCTTGTGCTTCTTGCCCATGTTTCTCCTGCTCAAACTTAAGCTGAGTCTTTCCATCCAACAATATTTATAACGTAAAACTCTATTACAGTCAGTAAATGATATTGCTGCTAATAGCTTGGACTGCAATCTAGTAAACCTCTTAAGCATATGGATAATATCTGTTGAAGTTAATTGAGCTGCTGGCATCACTGAAATTATATATGCTTAAATAGCTGATATTGTAAGCTTAGTCAACTGCACTGAGTTGTATTGGTTTGTGGGATCCTCTTGGGATGGGATCTAGGGAACTATATCTGGCTTTGCCAGATACTCATTCAGCACCTGATGTGGGGTTTCAAGATCCCCTTTTGGGATGGGAAAGTACAGTTCAGTCCATGAACTATGGACATATATATATATATATATACGTAAAAAGCACTGTAGGATAAAGGTCACTTTTGAAATGGAAGTCATGAAATTATTAAAATTAATCACTCCTGATTGTTTCCAGCCACTCACCACTACCCTGCTAACGTGGTGTTTCTGGTAGAGCCTAGCACTTGTTTTCCCCTCATGGGTGCCACTGTGAGACATCTTCAACCTTAAAGTTATGATGAGTCATAGGGAAGAGGGAAGCTTACTTCTCTTCTTTGCATCGCTGATGTTATTGTCTCTTGAAACTGATGCCTGTTTCTTAACATGAATCAGGTAGAAAAAGCAGAATGGCAAAAAAATAGGGAGAATACGTTTGGAAACACTTTTGTAATTTTTTGCTCTATCTTAGACAAATCAAACTGTGTGTTGAGCAGACTGGTCCAGGCCAAGCAAACGAGGCTCCGTGGCATTGTTGCAGCAGGTGGTAAGCAAAGCCCAGGACATGTGGGATGAGGGTGGCCTGGAGTGTCTTGCTGTGATATGGGTTACTCACAAGCTTCTTTTCCAGGAAAGTGCTGAGGTCCAGGTCTTGCAATCCATCCTTTCAGGACAGATTTATTCTGGCTTTTTAGACAGATTTATTTTATAAAGATAGGAAACATAGCACCTTCTTTTATAGTTACTACTTCATACTTTCAGAGCCAAAAACTACTTGATTTTTCAAGGCAGAAATGCTAGTTAGGCACATTCCTTTGACAGAGAATGGAAATTTGTGTACTCTGTAGAAATTTACCTTTGAAAAGCTTCCCAGAGTGTTTTACAGACAAATTATATATGCATCACCACACTTACGTAAGATTAGCGGTTTTAATCCTATGGGTGACTTACCAGAGCAAGGCCAGAGCTGATCATTCTTTAAAAGTTGATATGTCTGGCTTTCTTTGGACCACTTGTCTTTAGTAGCTCTAGTTATATGAAGAGTAGTAAATTAAATTTTGCCGGTCATTAAGAATGGCTTCCTATATGCTCATAGAGTGGCCTCTATAAAAGGACTTGAGTATAGGTTCAGGAATATGCTATACCAAGTAAGTGAAGCTGACAAAATGAACATGGCTTTCCCCTCTTAAAAATGATGAGTGTGATACTAAATAACACACAGGTACGTGTGTGGTGGGGCATGAAGTTGATGACATACTCAGGAATAGAGATCATACTTACTTATTAGGTAAGTTCCTGCTTTGGGACATTACTCCACAGTGGAAGATTTATTCCAATAGCTTTAACTTTCTTACCCTATCAGAACTTCTCTTTATCTTCACTATATATCATCTTGGCATTTTCCTTGACTGAACTCTGCTCTCACTTCTCTTTTTAGTGTGCCTGCAAATCTCTCTGTCACTACCTTTCCTATGTCTCCCAAGTCATTACTCTAGTACTTAATAAAAGGTACAGTAAAGTCATCTTAAGGTTCTTCAGTTCTCAAAAGAGAGCATATTCAAAATTAAAGTGTTGCCTGGGTGTCAATAACTGTGGCGTAAACAGGAGTAATTCCATGTCAGCTAATGAAACCAGACCTGTGGAAAAAGAGGCTCTGCCTACAATCCATCACATGGTGTATGGATTATGTATCACAGCAATCTTCTACATGTTGCAACAAATATGGTCCGCTGTGTAATATACCCAACCACAGTGGAAATTTTTCAGTTATTTAATTGAATTTTAAAATGTTGTAGTAATTCAGGCTCGACTTCACTTACACCTGCACAAATCTGTTTGTGGTGTCTTGATGTAATTTTGTCCATTATTAACTGGCTTAAGTGACTCCAAAAGGGGATTTGTTTCCCCTTTGAATTCCCCAAAAGCTTTGCAGAAGTTAATAAAGCAAGTTCTCGATGTTATTTTTGCAGCAGGTAGAATCTTCACTGCATAGTTCCTTGTTTAGTCATTAATTTACTTCAGCACAAAGGGAGTGTAATGTCATGGTCATTAATAAATTACATAAATAGGACTTTTTACTGTGTTTTGGGGAAATTTTTCTTGCTAACTTTAATCCAAGACCTATTCATGAAAATGCAGCTAACCTACAGGACTTATAGTTAAGGGGCTGATTCAAAGGGAGATGGCAAAGGTTTAGCTTAAGTTGACATTTAGGACAGGAGTCAGAAATGAGCATTTTATGGCCTTTTTTTTGAGACACAGAAGGACATCTTCTTTGTAGGTGGACAAAGACTGCAGTTCATGTTTGAGGTTGGACTCAGGAGTTAGGCTGCTTTGGATGCCAGCTTTGGCAAGAAGATGAGTTGAATGATCTGTTAGTTGTTCTATGTAAACTTCCCTTACATCTTTTCCCGCCTTCTGATTGTATAGTTGGGCAGAATAAACATATACACATTGTATATGGCTGTCATGACCGCAGCGCACACAGATGGTTTTTGCCTAGCTCCTCCTCTTACTTCTGCTTTGATTTTTCCCTCCTTGCCTGTGCTCCTAAAAACAACTGGACTGTGGAACCAATGTTTCTGTATCTTCATCAAGCTTTTGTTTGTTCTCAAAACAAGTGTGATACATTCTCTGCCACTTCCACTACTTAGCTGTGGATTAGGTAGGTACATCCAGTACCAGAGATCTAACAGCTTCTATCATTTTCCTGAGGGCTCACCCAAACTCATTTCTATTAGCTGTGGCAGCTTCCTTACTGAAAAAAAATCTCTGCCAAAACTTTGTGTCATTGTAACATCAAATCCAAACATATTGGACGTTATTTAATTTTTCCTAAAGATGAGCAAATATTAAAAGAATTTTTTTTCTGTCCACCCTACAAAATTACCTCTTCTGAGTCTCAACAGATTAAACATGATACAAGACTTAGCAATATTAATTACATGGACAAGATAGCAGCTCTGGTGCTAAGTCTGCTTGCTAGTCCATGTCATTTAGACCATTGCAGGTACCTCTGTATCATCTTTTAAGCTGAATCTCAGCCTGATGCAGACTTAAAAATCATTTGGATAATACCTTGTTGAGAAGGACCTATCTGGATGCGGGAGCATGTGCTACATGCAGCTGCATAAGCCACATGGATGTATCAGTCCAGACCTCTGCACAAGCAACATGACTGTGTACTGTATTTCTTTCAGTAATGAGGCAGTTGGCACCGCGTCTGCCAGATTTCCAGTTACGAGAAGAGGATAGTTTTCAAGTGTAAGTGAATTGGCCACACTAAAGTAATTGCAGTTAATGGGCATCATGCAAAGGAAAGAACTTAGAGGAAAATATTGGTTTGATGCAGTACAAGGGAGAGGGAATGAAATACTGAGGCTAAAACAAAATAGAAAAAAAAGCTTTTATCAGAATATTGTTATGAACATAAAATGGGAAATGCAAAATAAAATAAATGAATAGCCCTCATTTTTAATTCACCAAAAGAAGTCTAAATAAAATTTGCCATTGCAACTTGAAGTTGTCAAACAGTTGCTGTTGAGGCGTGCTATTCTGCATGTGAAAACATATTCATATGAAGAATTTTGTCTCTTTCGAGATCAAATAAGGGTATTGAATTAATTTTTAAAAGTCTAAGAACTGTTTAAATTCGATAGCAATATGTTTATGAATACTAAAAAAGGTATACTGTAAATGGATTCTTATTGGTAGTGAATTAACTATTTCATGATTAATAATGAACTCCAAAGTTGCTATTGCTGTCTAATTATTCTAAATGTATTTCTCCCAGTTCAGGAATCTACATAAATCAATAAAAAGAACTGACACTGAAAAATGAAGTGAAAGTAGCTAGTACACTGCTCGATTGGAACTTACTGATGACTATTAGATTTTTTGTTTTGTTTTCTAGTTTAATTTTCTTAGTTGCTTAAGGAGTCTTTCTGTTACAAGGCAATTTTGAATAGCTTGTTTTTTGGTAACCTACCTAAAAGTTATTTTTGAATTGTACATGCAGTGGCCAAGAACCCTCCCTGTATAATTGTTGTGAGGATATGGAACTTTCCCTGCAGTGAGTTTTAATTATTCTGTGCTAATTAAGCAACTGATGCCTACTGTGAAAAATTTTCCCTTTGGAACAATGTGAGCAAAGGTCCATACATAAATTTCATAACATATGCATAAAAGCATCCTTTTTTATCTCTTGTACTAATTTCATGTCCCCATGTTCAGTCGGTGGAATGAATAAATATAAGTCCTATTGCCATATATAGCATCCTCGTAAGACATAATATTAATCTTTTCCCAATTAAAAAAAATAGCAATGTGGTATTTTTGGTTTTGTTGGATTGTCACTTTATAATAAAGACTGTAACCTTATACAAATGAGGTGCTCAATTATATTTGAGTTAGAAGAGGGCTTGGTGAGAAAAAAACAACAATTGAGAAAAGTAGAGATAGATTGTACAGTCCACTTGAAAAGTACTTTCCTTGTTTGGATTTTTTTTTTTTTTGCTCCTTAAATTTTATTATTTAAGAAGAAACGGGTAGTAGGTTGGACCTGGCCTAAGCATGCAGCTCTGGGGTGGATAAAGGACACTACATGCCCCAACACTGTGCCTGCATTTCTATCTCCTTCTGCTAAAAAGTCAGAGAGTGTTTATATGTTTCCATATTTTTATACAGTTCTAATGCTACTTTATTAAAAGAAGCAACGTTTTGAGTAAAGGGCAAATTATGGAGGATAGCCCTATGGTACTGGATCTTTTTCCTCAGGAAGCTCATGTTGTTCCTTGCTTGTACACAGAAGAATAATCACAGACTGGTCTGGCTTGGAAGGGACCTTTCAAGGTCATCTAGTCCAACCCCCCTGCAGTCAGCAAGGACACCTTCAACTAGAGTAGGTTGCTCAAAGCCCCATCCAACCTTAGCTGGAAGAGGCTGCGTTTACAAAGAAATTGCAAAGTGCAAAGGGTAGAGAGAAAGAGCAGGGGCAGCAGAAACTGAAGAAAATACTTTTTCTCTGGAAAGTGTATCCATGAGACTGTTGACTATATTGGACAGCACATTGCAAGAAGTAGCAAGATTAACATTGTTGATGTGGAGTTGCTATCAGATCGTCTTAAAATGGAGAGCATGCAGTAGGAAGGAGGAAATTTGAAGAAAAAAAATCATGTATAAAAATGCCTGAAAATGTAATTTCTCATAAAAAATAAATAAACCCAGATATGCTTATTTTATTCTGCCTGAAACTAAATAGATTTTTTTTGATAGCTGTGCTAGAGGTAAAAGATATTTTCTGAGAAAATTTTCATTGAATCAAAATACAAGTTTTTGTCTGAAAGAAATGTCCATATAAAAAAAAAAAATCAGCATTAGTGGTTTTGAATGGTAGTCTGGACAGTAAGATTTCTGCTTCACAAGTGAAACACTGCACTGGTGCATCTTACGGAACCAAAGCTGAGTGGACAGATAATTGGATAATTACAGCATTAATAGGCTCCTGGGAAAGCTGGTTCAGGACCTTATACTGCTTCAGTCTTCAGCTGTACCTGCTCTGTGAAGTGAAGACAGGCTTGACAGAGAGGATCAAAATCTCCAAAGTGTAATTTTGGAAGAGAAAATCTCTATATAAGGAGAATGTACTGACATGGAAGCTCTTGACAAATTTCGAGGGATTTAAGTTCTTTGCTTATGGAGAACATTAAGACTGAGCTAAGGCTTCATTTTAGGGTGAATCTGGTATAGATATGCTCCTGAGCATGTTTCCATACCCAGTTGGATTCATTGGGGCAGAGCATAAATCTCTTTTCCAAAGTCAGGAGGAATCAGAACCTGTGCGTGGGGGAACTTAGGCTTCAGCCCTTCGTTCTGCAAAAGGAGAACCCTGTGAGTTGTCAGAAGCTAGGGAAGAAGATTGGGAACAGTGGAAGTCTTCATGGGTACAAAGCCCTGCCCTGGGCAAACAGAGCCCCAGCAGCCATCCAAGCTGGACCAGCCTGACCAGGAACAGCTCTGCGGGAAGGGCCCTTGGGCCTGTTGGCAGTGAGAGGAGGGGAGCCCACTGTGCCCTGGCAGCACTGAGGGCAGCAGCTTCATAAATGACATGAAGGGGGACATGGCCAGGAGATCAAGGCAGACATTGACCACCTCTGCTCAGCACTCATTAGATCACATCTAGATGATGCATCCAGTTTTGGACATTAACATTGATGAGTAGGAGCAAGGCCAGTGGAAGGCCTCAGGAGGTGGGAGTCAATGGGCAAGAACTGAAACAGGACATGTTCAGATTGGATGTAAGGAGAAGCTTCTTCCCCGTGAGGATGCTCAAACAGTGGCACAGGCTGGACAGAGAGATTTTGACATCTTCATCCTCCAAGGTTTTCATGTCTTGACTGGATCAAGCCATGAGCAAACTGGTCTGATGTCAGAGGTGACCCTGTCTTGAGCAGGAGGTTAGAGCAGAAACCTTCTGAGGTCCCTTCCAGTCTGACTTATCCTGTGATCCTTAAGAAAAATGGGCAGAGTGCTGAGATAGAGGCTGATTTTAATTTACTTCCGTTGCTCAAGGTGAAAGAAATATAAAAAAATGCAAACCTGTTGTAAATATATTTCATATTTTAAAAAAAATAATTAATTTCTTAACAGACAGATGTCTGTGTCACCTAGGTATTACACATGGCTAGACATGTAGATATTCCCAATTCTCATCCACCTGCGAATCTAGCGGTTGTCAACACATCACTATGATGATCCGATCTGATCTGATCTGATCCAGTCCGACAGGGGAAGTGTCCTGAAGCCAGGAGCTTTTGCAGTCACATCAGGATATGTGCTCCAGTCTGCTGCCAGATACACCTGAAAATACTCATCTGAGTAGTAAGCTGTCAAAAACAAGAAAATGGTCTGCTTCCACATAAAATTGTCCGTATGACCTAGGTGAAATTATAGGGGAAAAAAATCTATGTGAATTATCTTTAGCTCAGCCCATCTTTTCCTCTTCAAATTACAGATATGTCATTTATATAGGTTTTTAATTCAATTATCTTTAGCTCCAGTTAACTGGAAACTCCTGGTCTATGTAAAGATATAGGACAAATATTGTCTTTTGGCAGCTCATCTTCATCACTCTTTGTCCTGACAAAGTGCTTAAAGAAACTACAGGTTTCACACAGGCTCATTTATCTTGTATATTACTTCAAGATACTCTGGGCAAGTTCATCAAAATGATTTCCAGATTTGCTACTTTTTTTGATCTTCCTTTCTCTTCCCTGTCTTAGCTGCACTTACCATTGCGGGAACACACAGAAGTAAATTTATGTATCCCTTTCCTTTGTTACTGTGTGCTCATTTTTAAGCTGTGCCAGATTTTGCCTTGCTATGGCACATGACACTCAGTAGTCAGAATAGGAATCTTTACGTACTTCCTGTTATTTGCTTTTCCTCAGTTAAAAGTAGCTGTCCTCTACAACAAATTGTGGGATCAGTGCAGACTGCAACAGAACTTTAAATGTGTTTTCATTTTTAAAGGAGACAAAAGGAAATGTCACACTGTCCTGTAAAAATGAAAGACTTGATAAATGCATCTTGCATTTATCAAAGTTTCCTCTTTGGTGATCTCCAAACATTATTTTTTTACCATAATCAGAAGAGCATTGTTGCTGCTGTTGACTGAGGAGGTTCCCCAGTCAGCAGAAGTGGTGGAGCTGTTTGGATAACCAATCCCATGATGTAATCCTGTTTGTTTATGAGGACGGTACAAAATATTTTGCCTTTGAATGTGGGTAGAATAAAACAGCAGGAGATAGCACTTTTTGCTCACCAGTCTGTCTCTTGCTGCCAGGGCTGTGTAGGTGAGCCCTGCCTTGTTTTGCTTTTTCTTTGGGGTTCTATTTTCCCAGGCTGCCTCTGCTATGTCTGTAGATGCTTTGCTCCTTCCCCACAGCCTGTGCTGCTTGCACACAGCTCCATGGTCTGCTACATTTGTTGCACATTTCTTGGCCTAGAGATTCTCTAGGACATAACAGCTGTATTTTGAGTGTTGCTCTCATTCCTGTAGAGAAGCTTAACGTAGTCTGACAAAAAGCAGCAGTTCTCCCAAGCATTCATGAGGCTTTACCAACATCCTTTCCTTTACCTAAATGTGATAAAATAAGGACTATTCAAATGTATAAAGTGTGCAATTATCTGATACATTAATTGTTTAATAGCATGTATCTTAATAAATAAAACAGTACCTCCTGAAAACTGCCTGAGACCAGCATGAATTATATATGAAATATATAATTGCCCTTTCCTAGTTTAGGGCATGACCAAGTCCCAGATCAAAGGGATGGAGCACCTCTCCTATGAAGAAATGCTGAGATAGTTGGGGTTGTTCAGCCTGGAGAAGAGAAGGCCTTGGGAGACTTTATTGTGGCCTTTCTGTACTCAAAGGGAGCCTATAAATAAGATAGACAGACTTTTTAGCAGAGCCTGTTGTGATAGGACAAGGGGTGATGGTTTTAAACTAAAAAAAGGAGATTTAAACTAGAGAGAAGGAAGAAATGTTTGATGCTGAGGGTGGTGAGATCCTGGCCCAGGTTATCCAGAGAGCTGGTTGATGCCCCATCCCTGGAACCATTCCAGGTGAGGTTGGCCGGGGGTCTGAGCAACCTGCTCTAGTTGCAGATGTCCCTGCTCAGTGCAGGGGGGTTGGAACTAGGTGACTTTGAAAGGTCCTTTCCAACGCAACCCAGTCTATGATTCTATAATAATCAGGGAAGACAGCAAGGGATCTGTTTCCTATTCTCCCTGCCACTGCTTGTGCCCAGGGTCTAAGTGTGTGTATTAAAAAAAATTTAAAATCAAGTTGTATGCCAGGTTTGGGGGGAGTGGGAAGGCAGCGCAGTATCGTCATCCTCCAGCATGTTCTGTGAAATGACAGCAAGGGTTAACAGACTTTTGAGCATGACATATTCCAAATTGCTCTACTTGATCGGATGAATTTTTGGAGTGCCTCCCTCCCATCATAACGGCTGTCATTTCCTGGAAAGGGCACATTTGATCAAATATCTGTTACTCTCCTGCTGAACAGAGCTTGCAAATTACTAATGATTCTGGCAAAAGAACTTTAATTTTGTGCCAGTGGGAGATTTCAGGTTAATTAAATAGTCTCATTGCTTCTGTTTTTCACCAAGTAACTGCTCTTGGCTGAGACCTAGAAACTTACAACTTGAGGTCCTAATACTGTCTTAACCTGAACTTCTTCAAGCCAAGCAAATGTCCCCAATATTCTGAGCAAGTTCTGCAGCTCATTTTAAAAAACTTTAGGGCTACTCTAGGACAACAGTTTGCTCCAGGCATTGAAAGAAATCCCTTGGTGCTTAAAACCTTTGTTAGGCTTTAAGTAAATGTCCAAAAATGTGAGAAGAGCAGCAAAACCCCCCTACTGAAGCACATGTCATCTAAATCAGAATCCCAGTCTCACTTATGTTGGTAGTTGAACAAAATAGAAAGGCCAGGAAATGCCTGAGAGGAAGGTAAAGAATCCACAGCAAGGTTTTATCTGCTGGCAGGGAGTACTTTCCATCTACATGCAGACTCCTGTAGAGGAAATGAGTGCTGTGGGAGAAAAAATAATATAAATGGTGTAGCCAGATGACCTGCAATCAAATCCAGTCCTGTCTACAAGTGAACAGAGGTGCTGTATAACAGTTTGGCTCTCAGTTATGATACGAGGCTCAAATATGATGCCACTTCATGCAGATAACACATATAGGGTAGCACCCTGGAGGTTGCCACTGGCCTTGGGCATAGAATTCATAGGAAGAAGTGTCACTGTTAGTGGTTTCACTCAGGTATATGCTTAGGAAGGAATATCCTCTTCTGCTTTTTTTTTAGATGATAATGAAGATTAATATTAATGAAATTAAATAATGAACATGGGAAGTATAGGGAGGGCCTTCCTTGATCATTGTTAGAGTTGGGCTGGCCAGTAGAAAAATGACAGATGCTCTCTATTAAACCCTCTCCCTTCCTGCAGGGGATAAGAAATGGAATAAAGGATAGAAACTTATGGATTGGAAAAGAAAACCAAAACATCTTTAATGAAAATAATAACAATAAAATGAAATATCTACAAATATATACAAAACCTATATTGAACCTAATGCCCCTGATTACATCATCATTGCCACTGATGCTGTGGAGCAGGCACAGAGGAAGTTCCAAACTGGACTCAGCAGCAGACATGAACCGGGTTCAGGAGCTGAATTCTGGAACTGAGTTCAGGAACACATGGATTGGGATTGAAGGCAGAAAGGACAAAGTCTACCTCTGATGCTCGCCATTAAAGAAGAGGCTTGACCCTCATGATCGCTTGGTTTTATATGGAATATGACACACATAGGATGGAATCCCTCACTGTTCACTTTAAGTTCCCTTGTCCTGTCCACTCCTTTCCTCAGGTGCCACCTCTTTCTTACTGCACCCTAACGTGGGGCACAAGATCGAGCAGTGACCTTGGTCTGCACAGGACCAAGTATAAGCAAGAGCCTTTCTGCACATCTCAACCCTTGGTAGTGACTCTAAACATGGAGTGTTATCATTGCTGAAAGCAGAGACTGTGAAAATCTGCTGTTAATTTCAGAAAGTGTAGTTAGAGGTGACTGAGCTGAAAAGTGAAATCACTGAACAGAATTAGTTCTGTTCTAGCTTAAACCAGGACAGTTATCCTTCTTTGGAAGAGATGAATAATGTAAACCACTGACATATGTGTTTTATTGCTCTCAGATAACACTGATGAGTCCTCATTACCATGGCATGATCCAGGTAACACCTCCTTATATTTGCATTAGTTCATCACCAGAATTGGTCTAGGCTCCTAGCTCAGTTCTTTGAACAGCATGGAGGAGCTGCTCAGTTATGTTAGATGAGGCAGCTGTGAAAGACTCTTGGAAATTTCTATTTTCTTTTATTTAAAAAAAAAAAAGCATGACTCATTCTTTGTATTGAAATAGGAACTCAATAATAGTATGCATTTTTCCCCACCCTAAACATGTGTGGAATGATCATGGTCAACCAGATGTGCTGAATCACCCACACTGGTGCCATCCTTGCAGTATCAAGGGTTTGTATTTCAGATACAGCTGCAAGTGTCAAAAGCTTTAGTTGAAAATTGGCATCAGGTTGACTAAAAAATTCCAGTTTTCTGATTTGTACAAAAGACTCTGAATTTCTTTAGCTTTGTGCTTCAGATAAATGGCCATAATTAAAAATTCATTTCATGCCATTTGTAACAAAGACCGATTAAATGCCAGCTCATGTCAAGCCTTCTACCTGTCCATGAAAACCCATGAAAATACATTGAGGGAATTTCTGGCCAAAGTCTTATAGTAAAATTTTGGTGGTTCTCCTCACCCTGTGCAGTGATATTCTGACAGATTTTGAGGTCTGGGGGAGGATAATGGGGCCAGGATCAAGACTGGGAGACCAAATATTGGGATTTTTCTGGAACAACTTAGAGGTTTTGTGGATAGGGGGTCTGGCTGGATTGGCTACAAGAACAGAGGAAATTAGGTGAGAGGGGAGCTCTGGGGCAGAGAAGGAGTGGCTAAAGAGCTCAGTGCTAACTGGTGATCTATAGGTGATGCTGAAACAGCTCCTTCTGCTTCCCACCGCATATGGGATGCTGGCCATCCTACCCATACTTGCTGTTAGGAATAAAATAATCTCATGCAAGGATAGGGCTCTGCACATGTTTTTATCTCCTGATTCAGATCTTTGCATTCATAAACTAGATCAGCTGCTCAAATCTGAATCTCTTGCAGCTTCATCCAGCAGTCACACACTTGCTGTTGCTCAGCTCCTCTCCAGGTCTGCAGTGGGCTAATGGGAGGCAGAATTGGGTTGCAGAGCTGTGGCTAGTTAGTCTGAAGATCCAGCATCAAACTCTTAAAATTTCATGCCAGAGTTT
Organism: Coracias cyanogaster; assembly: GCA_033124195.1. NCBI lineage: Eukaryota > Metazoa > Chordata > Aves > Coraciiformes > Coraciidae > Coracias > Coracias cyanogaster. The sequence goes on along the minus strand of JAVSBS010029314.1, from coordinate 95,176 downwards.
AGCATGCATGGCTGTCTAAAGGTTTTAGATTGCATTTTGTAACCCTGGGTGAAGCAGAACAGTGAAAACAAGAACAACTACAGACTATAAGAAAAATGTTGCTAAGATATCCAGAGGGGACTTCATCTGTAATGGTTGCCACTGGTGTTATTTTATTATAATTCAGTTAAATCACATTTTAATTAACAAGAAAAGATTAAAATTTTGGACTAAAATAATAATGATAAAAGCAATGCAGGTGCTGTTCTGAGAAATGCAGATGAAAAGAGGATTTATCTGGAAAAGGGAAGCAAAGTAAATAGAACAGATATCCCTGGCCAGCAAACCTTGTTCCACCTTTTAGAGTTCAAAGATAATAATAACAGTATATGTTGTATTCAATTTTTGTAGGCTTTTTTGCTTATAATGAGAAGAGACATGGGAAGGGCTCAGAAACAAAAAGACTGCATGCTATTTCTTTCTGCAGCTTTCTCACTGTCTCCTGAAGCAAAAATCTCTGTATTGTGCATCTCTGCCAGCTATTCACCTCTTTCCATAACGAAGCCCTTCCATTAGTGACTGTCTCTTTGCTGGCACAGTGGCTGCACCTCATGAAAGCAGTGAGTAGAATGAGAGGTTCTCTCACTTGATGACTCCATAGAGTATGCGGCACTAAGACTTGCTGTGCCTGATTGCTCATTAATATCATATCTATAGGGCAGCATGGCTCCTGGCTGGCAAGTGACAAAATTGCTGGAGGTGTGTGCAGAAACAGGAGCCAAGAAATGGAGGGGGACAGGTGGAGGTCTGTAAATAAGGACACTTGGAGGCTGTCTGTGTGATGCAAAAGCCATTCCCAGCCAAAGAGCAAGCTGAGTCCCCACACTGAGCAGCAGGTAATTGTGGCTTGTCCCGATGTTGTGTACTGTGATCAAAAGGAGTGAATCATAGAATCGTTGAATTGGTTTAGTTGGAAGAATCCTTTAAGATCATCAAGTCCAACAATTAACCCAGCAGTGCCAGATCACCACAAAAATCATGTCTCTCAGCACCATATGGCTTTTCAATCCCTCCAGGAATGGGGAGTCCACCATCACCCTGGGCAGCCTGGTAACCCTTTCAGGGGAAGAATTTTTTCCTATTATCTAATCTAAACCTCCTCTGGCACAACTTACAGCTTTTTCCTCTTATTGTATTGCTTGTTCCTTTGGAGAAGTGACTGACCACATCTGGCTCCAGCCTCCTTTCAGGAAGTTGTCAAGAGCGAGAAGGTCTCCCCTGAGCCTCTCCTGGCTGAGACCCCAGCTCTCTCAGCCACTCCTCACAAGACTTGTGCTCTAGACTCTTCAGCAGCTTCGTTGCCCTTCTCTGGACACACTCCAGCTCCTTAATGTCTTTCTTTTAGTGAAGAGCCCACAACTGAACCCAGGATTTGAGGTGCAGCCTTGCCAGTGCTGAGTCCAGGGGGGACAGTAATGGTTGGCCAATAATTTGGTTGACTTTCACTGGAGAGTTCACAAAATATGCAAAAACCCTGAGGTCATCCAGTTTCTGATCATTGCAATTTCTACGAGTTCACTGTTGTTTTCGATTCCCATCCACCCACCTTGTCGCAGTGCCTGTGGACTGTACTGAACCACTCTTGCACACAGCATCCCTCTTCCCAGCAAAACCTCTCCTAAAACTGTCCAGTTTTAAAGATTGGATCTAGACCCCACAGTTGGAGAAAACACTTAGTGTGTGTAGGACTTGTAAGCAGCGCTGTCTCAATATGCCACTCTTGTTTTTCCCTAATCTGGTTTGCATTTATCTAGCTCAACGTCAACTGAGTATCTGTAGTCCCACTTCTCCACTGTAGTGTCTCTTCTGAGTTTGCTCTAGTAGCTGGATAGACATTGCTACTTCATTTTTTTTTTTGCTTTGGCATTTACCTTTGCTAATTGTTAAAAGTCAAAATTGATTTTTCAGATTTGAAGCGTAGAACAGTCCACGGACTGATTTTTATTTGATGTCTGCCTTGTGAAATCTTCTCTATTGGTTCAATATGACTTATGGGCCATTTCAATTTGACAGTATTCTGTTATTTTGTTGGTATTTTTTTCCATTGATTTAGATGACTACATGCCATGCATGGCAATGAAGAATTCAACCTGATCTGTATAATAGGCCTAGTAGGTGTTTTAGACCAATATTATCAAATAACGTTAATTTTTATGCAAGTCCATTAATGAAGTACGTGTGTTTGCTCTGTTTATAGATAATGTTGTTTGGCATGTCACAGATCATTTTCTGCATAACTAAAATGATTATTGCAGACGCAGAATCAATAAAATGTTCTTCTTAAAATTGGCACACTTGATTTTCCTCGTGAAATTTTCTTCTGTCTTAATGGGAATAAATTTACGGTCAAGCCGGTCTCTGAGGACATTCAGTAAGGACAATGGAAAGGTCTATCCAGCAAACTAGCTTACTAGCAACAATTCTTCAGAAAAAGGAGCTGGGAATTGCAGTGGATCATGTTTTTTATAAAAGGCAAAGATTATATGTAGATACTGAAATAGGAGAATTGTTCATAAATGGAAGAAGACTTTACTCCATTTAGTGGCAGATGTTGAGCACCACAGTTCAAGAAAGATGAGAGCTAATGAGAGTAGTCCAGAGGCAGAGAACAAGAGTACAGGTTTAGAAATCATGACCCACAAAAGGTAGGTAAGATTGAGTTAATTATGTTGCTTAGCTTTGGTGGAGAAAAGACATAAGGCTGACGTGATCGTCTGATCTCCCAGTATATCTACTGCTGCTGAGTAGTTTCTTCTCCATGCCAAGGCAAAAAGTTAATTGGCTTGGATGACAGCAAAGGAAATTCAGATTAATCATAAGGCTAAATTAGGCTTATCATAAGATTTCTAATAGTTTGAAACAGGCATTGGGATAGATTGTCTGAAGAGGTTATATAATCTCCGTCACTGGATATTTTTAAGACTAAGGTATATATATCCAAGAGGAGTACAGCAGAGGTGCAGGTGATCCTCCTTGGCCTAGGGAGATGATTTTGGCCCTTCTTCAGTGTTTCCATGTATCTCATTCTGCAACTAATACATATCTCTTTGTATGTACAAATATCGTATTTATTTTCACTTTTTTCTCCCCAGTTTGGGGAGAAAATGTTGCTCAGAGATCATTTCCCTTAAATAACATTCTCAGTGGTCTTTTCAGGAAGGCTTTTTCTGGGCATAGGAGTTGATCCATCCAGCTGTTTCTGAAGAATGAAGAAACTTTATTTCAGAGTTTTGGAGGAGGACTCTGGCCTTGTTTGTGTTGATTCCATATTGTTGGTGCTGCTGTGATAAAATAATTACATGCAGATTTAGTGAAGAATCAGTCATGCATAAATTTCCTTGTCGCTATCTTTACAAAAAAGAATGTTCCCTAAATAATAAAGTGAATCTCATCTGACAGTAAGAAGCTCTCTTATGGTGACAACAAGCAGTATGTTCAGGTCTCCTGGTTACTTACAGGTGACTGAGCTATTTGGAATATCTTTTCTGTATCTTTGTCTTTCTTTCATTGATTAAAGTTTTCTTCCTCTGAGCACAAACAATAAAATATTCAGTTATAATAACAAATTCTCTGATGACATGAAAACATTATTAAACAACTTCAATAACCAGTAGAAACAAAAATGGAATATAGGAGAAACATTCCTTTACAAAAGTGAATTGGAGGTAGGTTTCTGGTACTGTTTGCCAAATCTATCTTGCTTCTAAAGCGTGATGTAAGTTAATATTGATTGCCATTTTAAAGCGTGTCTTGTCAGCTTCTTTGTTCCACAAAGCTGCCAGCATTGTCATTCTCAAGGTTTATTTTTTTAGTGCTCTCAGATCACTGAGGCTACTGGAGCATGTTAAGGCTGGTAGTAATAGAAGTACCTGATAAACAAAAGCTATCAAATATCAGCAAGGGAGAATGAAGGGGAACAGTAAAATCTCTACCTTTGTCTAGGCTGTGAACAAATTAAGAGTACTAATTAAAATTTCTTTAAAGAAAAAACCTATAGTAACAGCATTTATCTGTCCATGGTATTAATTCTTTCTCTAATATGCCAATTATGAGTTATGTCTGTCAAGTATTTGATTTTGCTATGTGACTTATAAATTGCAGAACTAAAGTGAAAAAAAAATTCATGATTACTTATCACTATTGTTTTGTATGACAATTTACCTCGCTACCCTTAAATGAAAAGGATTTATCTTTTGGCACTTCCTTTTTTTCCCTTGGGTCTCCGGTGTTTCTACCTGGGAGTGTCCTCAATGTGTAGTTCTTTGACTAAGTAAATTCTGCTAGACCTTTTTTGTTGTTGTTCTCCCATACAGTATCTCTGATTCATGTTCATCTGGAGCCCTTGTGACTCAGACCCCCAGATTTACAGGCAGAAGGGTGTGAGAGATACTTCCAGTACAGCATTTCACCCACTCTAATTTTGTACTCAGCAGGCAGGAGGACAATCAGACCCCATTGCAGAATTTGATTTAAAATGCCAGAAGGAAAACTGTTCCCAGATTCTGCAGTAACACATCCTTGGCTACCCACAAATTAACGGCTAGGAACCATGCTAAAAATGTTGCAGCCCTGCATGTGGGCATGCAGATATGCAGGAACTGGAGTTCATTCTTCTCAGCCCTGAGTTGAAAGCTTTTCCTTCATGGGCAAAATAAAGAATTTACAGATAAAACTGTCTCTGCCTCATCTTGTTAAATGTATTGATATACCTGACACATTTCTACAAAATGTGGTACTTCTGTTGAATTGCTGTTTTTCAAGGGAAGGTTATTCAGCTGGAAAATTTCTTGGCCAGCAGAACCTCAGGAGGTCATGCAGCACTATCTGGCCAAAGTACAGCCTCAGCGTCCTTCCTCCCCAGATCTGGTTTGGGTTTTTTTCATCCATCAGGACAGTTTGCTTCTTATACAGGTGAGATACAGGAACATACACTTGCCTGTGCAATGTGAAGACTTTATTAGCATATATACTTTGCATCGTCTGCTGATTAATGGGGCAAAAAACCCTAAACTCCATATGGATGCAAACTTAATATTTTATGTTGCTGCCCTCAGAGAAACATCATCCTAAGTGAAAAATATCACAACAAGATCTGTGCATGCATAAAGTGATTTATTTAAAAAGCACGGTGTATTAACAGAGCTTCCACCCACGTACTCTTCTTCTGATGGAGAGGAATTGCTATCTCAGCAGATGGCCCTGTGAACGCAATTTGCGCTTGCTTTGCCAAGTGAAAATGAAACTCAACTCTCTACTCTTGTCCCCCTGAGTTGTCTTGTTAAAACATATTTGGGCTGCAGAAGCCGATCTGCAGCAGTCATCCGAGGCACCGGATGATCAAATGGACGTGAAAATATTGAGGAATTTTACTGCTTAAGGGAACTTTTAAACACACCCCCATCATTTGCTCTGGATGCTTAATCCTATTTAAATAACAACAGGTCAAACATGCCTAGTCATCAGCTAGCAGGTGTCCCTTTTGAGGTTTTCAGTTTTAAGTCTTCCTGCATCTCAGTGCAAGGATTTTTCCCAAATATTGACTTTTAGCATTCAAGGTTACTGTTGATCTTCTCAGACACATGAGTTGTGCAGACTGCCTCAGGAAAAGAGGGTCATTAAGAAGACACATGCATTTATCAGGCAAATCAGCTAGCTGACTACATACTTTAGGTTTTACCTGAAAGACATTAAGTTTGAACAAATTCACATTCACCTGCAATTACATATGCAAACACCTGTGGGTCCTTAGCTTCCAGTTTCTCAAAGAAGTAGGTCTAATTGATGATGTTTACATGGTAGTGCATGTGTATTGGCAGCCATCAGGCTTCAATCTTCATGTTAATCTCCTAAAAGAAAAAAAAATCTGATTTAATAACAAAGAGAAACCTACAGAATTAATTGCAAGCAATTGTCTGACAGTACTTAATGTTGCACTTCTAGCTTTGGCTAAACCAATTAGTGTAAGTAGGGAAAACGATGAACTTCAGGTAGCTCTACTCCATCCTCTTGCTGCTGGTGGTACTCAAGGCTAGTGAAGAAAGGGAGGACAAAGTTGGATTTCTAGATCAGACAAAACTATCTGCGCTGGCTGGTTTGGCTACAACATTTCTGGGTTTTTTACACGATGTCATAACTTCTTTCTGAACACCTGTTTCATGACTTAATCATTCAGGTCATTTGGACTTCTACAGCTGAACTAAAAATAGATGCTGTGCGTGAGCCATTATTCTAGCTCTGTATTTCCCAGGGAACAACAGTCCAGCAGTGCTTTTAAAAATGATGGGGTTTTGTTTCTTTGTGGTTTTCTTTTTTTTCTGTTTCTTTTTTTCTTAAACTGAACCAATGCAAAAACCCAAGATAAACCAAAACCAACGAAACCTCTTGCTTTGAGAATTTTAAGGTATTCAAAGCAGTGAGAAACTGGGAGGGAGGAAAAGTAGTTCAAAGATGTTTCTATTCTGCTGATACCTGGAAAGCTGGCTCTGGCCGTGTTTAAGATGATGGTAAATATTTTGTCTAAGTATTCCATGATCATAAAAAGAAAGAAAAAGTAATAAACTTTTTATTTGTTAAATTAAGCCCAGAATAACCATTAGATGTATTAAATGTTGTCTGCTATTCAGTCAAATGCATTTTTTTTCCTAGTTCTCACACATTTGGGATGTTACTTTTGGGGTTTTTTTTGTTTGTTTTGGTTGGTTTTTTGTTTTTTTTTTTTTTTTTTAATAGATTTGTTTATTTTATGTTTTTATAAAAATTGG
>JAVSBS010029314.1:0-81924 GCA_033124195.1 Coracias cyanogaster | reverse complement strand
ACCGTGATGACAGATGGGCATGGCCGCGGCAACTCTCTGGGGTGGTGGTCACAGTGATACATCTTTCAATGTGGCAGGGGGGAAGAAGAATCTTCTGTTTCTTCCTCGGATTTGTCTATATTGCCGCATCCCCCGCGACTTCTGACTTCTGGCTCCCAGCAGTAGCCCCCCACCCCCCGGCAAGCGCTTATGGGAGTTGTCGTTCTCTAGCTTGACTTAAAAAGACATTTCACCAATATCTGTGGGTTAGTCTCCCACATAGTGTTAAGGGTGAATTATTTATAGCCCAGTGGGCTCTTGAGGCCTCAGGCCATCAAGGAAGGGATGCGACATATGGGCTTGAGATTGAGGGGTGGACCTGATCATGGACACTATCGCAGAGGTCATCCATGAGTGTGAAATGTGTGCTGCAATCAAACAAGCCAAGCGGTTAAGGGCACAGTGATATGGAGGTCGGTGGCTGAAATATAAATATGGAGAGGCTTGGCAGATTGACTACATCACACTGCCACAGACCTGCTAAGGCAAGCGCCATGTGCGTATGGTGGTGGAAGCAACCACTGGATGGCTGGAAACATATCTAGTATCCCATTCCACCACCCAGAACACCATCCTGGGCTTGGAAAAGTAAGTCCTGTGGTGACACAGTACCTCAGAGAGAATTGAGTCAGACAATGGGACTCATTTCTGGAACAACTTCAAACACTGGGGGGACACATCTAGCAAAAGCCACCTTGTTAGAAGGATCTGTCAATCAAGCTGGCCCTGCTCAGTCAAAACTTCCATGTACAGTAGACAGGGATAAAGTCCCTACAGAGCGCATGAGGAATGTATTGGGAAAAATGATCTGGGTCAGTCCTGCTTTGTGCAAACAGATCCATGGGACTGTTTTTGCTCAGGGACCTGGGTGTACCTGGTGGTGATGCAGGAGGATGGAGAAGTCCGATGTGTACTGCAAGGGGACTTAATTTTGGGTAAGAAGAGATAGAGGATTATATTGTATTTTGTTAATTGTTAAATGGCTGCTGGGCATGAAGTAGATGGTATAGAATAAAGAGTGGATATGTCCTGGTTCGGCCAGGATAAGGTTAATTTTCACCAGTAGTTGGGAGGCAGCCACAGCTGGGCTATTTGATACCATGCTGACTTCATGCTCCATGACCTGAGGTGTGGATAGTCCAACTTTCCTTGGTACTTGCGCCTTCCTTTTGTTTGCACGGAAGCAGTCCAATTTTTTGTTTTAAGCAAGTCTCTGCTCTCTTGGTCGGTATGCTTGATATCTCTTGTTTTGTGCACTGTTATTGTCACCGTTGTTGTTCTGGCTGTTGCTTTTGCACTGCTGCAGTAAATTCTCTTTATCTCAGCCCACAGGGTTTGTATCTTTCTACTTCTTTGGTTCTCCCATCTGAGGGTGGGGGTGCAGCGGCCACGTGGTTTGAGTCCCAGCAGGGTCTAAACCACCACACTGACCTATTTTATTATTCAGTGGTTGGAAACTATATGCAAAACACCCTATAGCTCTAGGTGGGGAATATAAGACTTATCCTGCCAGGTCCTGAGCATGATGTCTACTCATCAGAAAACCTAAAGCAAATGAATATTGAATGCCTCTCCTTCAGTGCTGCGCTGAAAGCATGTGCCTCACTTTTGGGGACGCTGAGTAAAAAGTGGAAGACCAAAGCAAACAAACTAGCCCAGAGTGCTGCTTTTACCATAGTCTCTGATAGTAAAACTCCGGAGAAGGGGGAAGAAAAGGCACCTCCCTTTGTCTGCACCGGCCTTTGAGCTTTGGGGGAAGATTACAGTGCACTGCTGACACTGTATATTTAGTGCATCTTGAAATGGGGCAAGCCTTTGTTTCAATGACAGATCATCAACCATTCGCACTCAAAGAACCTGCCGGATATAGGGCCATTGAAGTTGGTGGAAAGGCCTCCTTTGGTTTTAGGGGGCTTTGAGCACGTTCCTGGCTATCCTCAGGTGGTAGGTACCTGCAGCTGCTTCTGACTTTAGTGAGAGCTGCAGACTCTAAACATCTTAGAAAATTTGTTCCAAAACTGTCATTTCCTCCTCCTTTTTATAAAAACTGTCTTTACTCATTTAAAAACAATCTTCATGGCACAGCGCATTGCATGGATAGTTCTGGCAAGATGATGCCTTCCGTGGGCACTGTTTTGTGCAACAGGCAGAACTACTAGAAGTCTGTTCTTAAATGTAAGCAGATAAAACTTTCAAAAACTTCATTGAAGTCTTGCTTATTATCAATAGCTGAGCTTTTTATTAATGTATGATGAATTGAAGTTTATTTCTTATGATTTTACTATTTTCTCCTCTTCTAGTTTCAGCAGATGGATCGTTAAAAGGTCCCTATAGCATAAACTTATTTAAGGATATTTCTGACTGCTTTGGCAATAGAAAGTGACTTGGAATCTAGTTTCTAAAAGTCAGTATCCCCTCGTTTAATGTAATTACAAAACTACATAATTTTAAAAAATGAGACATTAACTCTACATTTATGATATTTAATGTTCTCGATGTGCAGATGGAATGCATGTAAATGTGAAATTTAAAAAATGGTATTTTAGAAATACTGTACTTCAAGACCTTCTGTACATGACTTAGGGGAATCAGCAGCAAATCCATTCAAATGGATGAGTTATGGATGATAAAAATCCAGAGAACTTGTCTAATAAATAATGGCACTAAAAATCCCTTCCATAGTTCATATTTCTAACGTGAAAATGTACAGCTTGGTGTGACTGAAATATAAATTGCAGCTGCGTGCCTTGGGATCTTTTTTTCTTTCAGGGAGGACGAAGGGATCCGCCTTCGCCCAACTGATGTGAGCAGAAGATGACTGTTTCAATCCTGAGATACTGGTGGCCTTGACACTGGTTACATTGATATGCCCCGAGTCCTTGCAGCCAGGACTGTTCAGAAGAATTCAATAAAAAGATGACGAGGGAGGAAGCAAAACATCCTGGCTACTTTCTGTCCTTGGCCAGAGCCAGCTGAGCACAGTTTTCCTTTGCTTGGCAAACCTTCTTGCCTTCCTGCAAGCTTCTTGTGTAGATGTTACACACAAGGGATTTTTGTCCATGACTCTATCTAAATCTTCTATGAAGTGACCAAAATTTTAACCACAAAATTTCTTGTGGTCATGGGTTCCTACCTGTGGAAAATGGCTCTCTTTTGTATTTTTCTTTTAAGCTTGTCACCTCATAAATTCTTACAATGCCTTCTGAGTTGTGCTATAAGAGAACATGAGCTGGTCCCTGTAAAATGGTGTGTGCTGCAGAAAGGATGACACTTCTGAGATCAGGATGGTCTTACTAGCTGGGTGTGACTAGCTGGGTAGAGGAGGGGAGAGCAGGGAATATTATATACCTCAACTTCAGCAAGGCTTTTGACATTGTCTCCCATAACATCCCCATAGGCAAGATCAGAAATTGTGGGTTAGATGAGTGGACAGTGAGGAGGATTGAGAACTGGTTGAGTGATAGAGCTCAGAGGGTTGGAATCAGTGGTGCAGAGTCTCATTGGAGGCCTGTAGCTCACGGTGTTCCCCAGGGGTCAGCCAGAAGACTGTGCTGCCAGTCAATGAGACCTGGACAGGCTGGAGAATTGGGTAGAGGGGAACCTCATGAAGATCAACAAGGGCAAGTGTAATGTGATGCACCTGAGGAGGAATAACCCCCTGCATGAGTACAGGCAAGGGGCTGACCTGTTGGAAAGCAGTTATGCTGAGAAGGACCTCAGAGTCCTGGTGGACAAGAAGTTCACCATGAGCCAGCAATGGGCCCTCATGGCAAAGAAGGCTAATAGTGTCCTGGGGTGCATTAAGAAGAGTGCGGCCAGCAGGTTGAGGGATTTTCTCCTCCCCCTCTACTCTGCCCTGATGAGGCCACCTCTGGAGTATTGTGTCCAGTTCTGGGCTCCCCAGTTCGGGAGAGACAAGGAGCTACTGGAAAGAGTCTAGCAGAGGCTACAAAGATGCTAAGGGGACGGGAGCACCTGTCTGACTGGGAAAGGCTGAGAGCCCTGGGGCTTTTTAGCCTGGAGAAGGGTGCAAGAGGGGATCTGATCAATGCTTATCAATAGCTAAAGTGTGGGGACAAGAAGATGGGGCCAGGCTCATGTCAGTGGTGCCCAGTGACAGGACAAGGGGCAACAGGTTGAAACTGGAACCCAGGAGGTTCCATCCTCTGTTGTGAGGCTGCCAGAGCCCTGGCCCAGGCCGCCCAGAGAGGTTGTGGATTCTCCTCCTCTGGAGAGATTCCAAACCTGCCTGGACGTGATCCTGCGCAACTTGCACCGGGTGACTGTGTTATCAGGGCATTTGGACAAGATGATCTCCAGAGATCCCTTCCAACCCCCACTGTGCTCGGATTCTCTATAAGCCACACAACTGAGCAGCTGGCCTCAATGCCACATCGTGTTAATTGTTAGCAACAGGGATCTGTATAGCTCCAAAATAATCCTCCAGTCTGATCTGATTATAGCAGACATCTCAGGCTCAGTTCTGCTGCGTGGTTTGAGTCACTGTATGGTTTCAGGCAGATGAAATTGCCACTTGTTTGTGTTCAGGTCTGCTCTACCTGTGATAATAGGATCAAAATAAGTGACCACAATGAACTATCAAGAGGAAAAGTAGCATAGAAATAAAAGCCCAAGGGGTCTGTGTTGTACTGTTTCTCTTCTCTGTATTTCACCACCACTTTTACAGTTGCTAATGTCCTATAACAAGAGAAATATCAGTCAATTTGAGATGATACTTTAGAACTTACTTGTCTATTGGCATAGGTGATATTAGAAGGAAAGGGCAAGGGGATCTACCATAGGCAGTTTACCTGTTAAACCCAAACCAGGAATTATAGGTTTATAGTATTTTTCAAGCTAGAAATAGGTTTTTATCATTTTTTTAGACACAGGGAATTTTTCATTCATTTTTCTGCTTATAAATGGGAACAAAGCTTTTGCTCAATTTCAACATGTCCTTTTTATTTGGTTGTTTGATCATAAAAGCTAAAAGCAAACCCAAAGAATTCTGAGCTTGATATTTCCAAAATTGTTTATATTTTTATCCCACTCTTTTTCTCTGTTTGGACTTCACAGGAAAATGTAGAGAGGTTGAGAAAAGGAACTTTGAAATTAGTTCACAAAAATGTGAGCAAACCAGAATTTCACACTTTCAACTAATAAGCTGTTGTTTGGGGTTTTTTTTGCACCATTAATATCACTTTTGATAAAGTTACTAAGATGAAGAATGTACTTTGTTTTTTTGCATAATCAGAAGCATATTTCTTTTTTTTATGTACATAAGATCTTCTGCCACCAGTCAGTTTAAACTCACATTGTTGGTGCTTCAGCAGGCTTTGGCACTGCTGTAATTATCTCCTCTTGTTTAATAAAGCGGTTTTATTTTGACACAGAACTAAAACCTGACAGATGACCAGAAGCAAAGGCAGGTGGTGTGGAAATTGGCATGCATTTGCATCAACTGGGAGCAAGGAGACATTTACATTGCCTATTATTTTACTTGAGTGGGATGCCTGAAGCTTTTCTAGACTTGGACTCTCACATTGCAATTAGACTTAAAGGGAGAACTGTATATTTGGTACATTTGAGCTGTGTAGGAGAAGAGCACTTTGTAAGGTGATAATTTGCCAGGCATGGTGGTTACTTCCCACCCTGCAACCAAGATTCTGACATCTGGTAGGAGTTTTCATTACAGGGTATTTCTGAAAGTGTTGTGGCCTGTTACTTCCATGAATAAGAAAGAATTATGCTCTTTGTATCATAGAATGGTTTGGGTTGGAAAGCACCTCAGAGATCATCTAGTTACACCACCTTTGCCATGGCAAGGACCCACCCAGCAGACCAGGTTGCTCAAGTCCTCATCCAACCTGGCCTTGAACACATCCAGGGATGGAACATCTACAGCTTCTCTGGGCAAACTGTGCCAGTGTCTCACCACCCTCAGAGTGAGGAATTGCCTTCCAATTTCCGATCTAAATCTACCCTCTTCCAGTTTGAACCTATTAGCTCTTGTCCTATCACTTCAGGCCTTTATAAAAACTACTTCCCCAGGTTTCTTGTACACCCCCTTCAGATACTGGAAGGCTATAATAAGGTCTTCCTGGAGTCTTCTCTTCTCCAGGCTGAAGAAGCCCAATTCTCTCAGCCTGTCTTCATAGGAGAGGTGTTCCAGCCCTCTAATCATCTTTGTAGCCTTCTTCTAGATGCTCTCCAACAGGTCCATGTCCTTCTTGTATTGGAGGCTACAGAACTGGATGCAGTACTCCGGGTGAGGTCTCACAGTCGACTCTGGCATAAATCTTGTTGGGCTACACTCAAGGGTGGTTACTGTGAAAAACTTTGTAAGCCACCCAACTAGCCAATCCTGTTACTCATAAAAACATTCCCTTCCCTCATATTCTGTGGAGGGTGGTGAACAGCTGCCATCCAGAGTTAATTTTTTCCAGGCAAGTATGAATCCGGAGAATAAGCTGCAGGATGATTCAGGTGCTGAAGATGGTCCTGTTAATAATGCCACAGATGCTGATGTTGCTTTGGATACTGACAGTGATGAGTGGTGTGTAATATCTGATAAAGATTAGAGGCCTCAAAATCAAAACAAAGGTCCTCAACAGGAATCCCTTGATACCAAAACACCATCCACAAGATGTGGCAGCAAGATAATTGGCCTAGGTGTGGCTTCTATTTACTGGAATAAATGATGATAAATAGTGGATCTGGCTGGACTTTGACTGGGAGAAAACAGGTTACTAATAGATGTATTTTTATATTATTGCTGCTGTCAGAAGCCTGGAGAAGTGATTGTCTATGCATTTTTGTGTGATCTGTGAGTAAAACAGAGTTGGTGTTGTTCTTTCCCCCATCATATCCTATGTTTCTCATCCATAAAACCCATACTAGATCCATTCCTTCTTCACCACCTTCCATCTTCATTATTATTGTCACCTGTGACTTCTCCATAATTTAAGAATTTTCCCTTGACCTGAAAACTGAATTGTCACCTCAAGATGGATTTTGAATAGAGGAAACATTGTTCAATAAATCCACTCTTAACTCTCCTCTTGGTTGGCAACATCCACACGGAATAGTGGGAAATAATGTCAGGAAATGTGATGCTCGTCCATCACTGACAAGGCATCTCAGAAAGCTGAGAACTATCAGTTTCTGTTGTTCTTTCCTGCAGCCACATCTATATGACCAAGCTACTCTGGGTCATGTAGAACACACCACTGGCAAAAGGAAACTTGCTGGACGAACTGTAAGTAAAGCAAGGACAGATCTATTTTATCTTTACCATCCTGACTTTTTTTCTGGAGTGCATTCAGGTCCTTTTTGGGGGTCTGCAAGGAAGATGATGCTGGGGAAAGGGACAGAGGAATCTTTTTGACAAACCCCATGTATAAGGAGGTATCACTTTGTCATCATACAAAGTGGCAAATGGAATTTTAGTGGCAAGGCTGGCTGAGAAGCTGTTCCTTATCATCTGACTTCAGGACTTTTGCATTAACCTTTCTATTTCTATCGACTTATGCTACTGAGCAGTGCATGAAGCTGAGAATTTATATAGAGACTATTGACATGACTTTGAACAAGGGTTTTAGACTTAAACTGCAGGAGCTGTCTTTAGCTCTAGGATAAGCACTCCATTTATAAAATTTAAAAAAGAGTAGAGAAAAAAAGCCAGTTAACCTACAGGCCTATTCCCTTTAAAATTACACCTGCATTCTTCACAAAAGGGGAAGAAGTACATTTGTCAACGTAGTGTTAAACACAAGATGCTGAGTTGCCAGGAGGAACATATTTGTTATGACAGGCAAGATAAAGTAGCCACGGTCTTTTCACCAAACAAATACTGAAGGACTGCTTATTAAAAATTCAGCGATCTATCTTCATCATATGTCCCACACTTTTGCAGCTCCAAATTTCTAGGCAATGAGTGCCTACAAAGCAGTTCAGATAGCAGAACCTTGTTTTAGGCATTGTGGATTTTCACTCTACAGGCTTTATCAGAGGATGCCCCATCATGATTAAAGACAAAATGCTTATCCTGTGCAAATCAAAATGAAAATTAATGTTTCTAGTTAAAGGAATATGGACAGAAAAGTGGTTGCAGAGATGAGAGTGAAAAGGGAAGAAGGAACCACCATACGTTCACCTGTTTGGAGTATAACTTGGATGTGGTGAACTGAAAAAACAATAGCTGACTTTCAGGAACAACCACTATAATCTGAATAAATAGTAAAAAGGGATCTGTAGAAACTGCCCAGGTTTCATTTTTTTACAAAACACTCCTGGTGGCTCTCCCCACCACTCTCTGGATCCTACTATTAGACTAGAAATTAGAAAACCTTTCTTGAAAGAACTTTTTCACCTAACTTTTCAGGTCACTACATCTTCTCTTTTTCACCATTAAACATTCCATTCAAAGGCAAGGCAGATACTTCACCAGGGTAAGAAATTATTTTTTAGGGTCATGGTGGGTTTTTTTAGCACTTAAAAGCAAATGAGTAACAAAGGGAATAATAATATACTTCAAGGCTTCAAATCACACAATTTGCACAACCCTTCAGCCATTACAGGGGTCAGAACATGTTGACTAGGTTCAAGCATCACAACAAACCTCTCATATAGTAGTACATTTGTGAAATTGAAAGATTTGTTAAGCTGAAAGGTGCTTCTTGCAGAATGAATCTCAAAAAGCATATTGCTGCTAAGTAAAACAATTATTTGTTTGCGCCTCCAGTTAAAAATTCTTCTGAATTTTCATATTAAGGTAAATATTGCTGTGCCAGATGACAGTAAGCAGTTCTGTGCAGAACTGATATTGGTTCAGTCTGACCATGTGTCAAGGCATGGGGTCAGGGCCATCCACTAGACCTATAACAGATGCTCTCTATTAACCCCTCTGTCCTTCGAAAGGGGAAGAGAAAGTGCGTATTTAAAACACTGTTTTAGTGTGGGAAAGCAGTTATGATATGTGGTCCCTGCTCTGTATACTACTTCTGAGTTTCATCCTCTGCAAAGAACACACAAAGAGAAAAAGGGCTGGAAGCCCTGCCTTCAGTTTTGACGCTTATGGAAAGATAAAGCCCTGACAGCTTTTATATTTTAGGCCCTGGATATTCATGGAGTAGATGTGATGTGAAAGTTTCTTAGAGTTACCTAGCTTGGGTTATTTGTACCTTGGAAAGACAGCCTCCTCATAGAGTCATGGAATCATTTTGGTTGGAAAAAACCTTTCAGATCATCAAGTCCAACCACTAATGCAGCACTGCCAGGTCACCACTAGACCATGTCCCTCAGCACCACATCTACACGGCTTGTCAATCCATTGCCTTGGGCAGCCTGGGCCAGGCCTTGACAACCCTTTCAGGGGAAGAAATTTTTCCCAATACCTAATTTAAACCTCCTCTGGTGCAACTTGCAGCTGTTTCCTCTTGTCCTATTGCTTGTTCCATAAGAGAACAGACTGACGGCCACTTTGCTCCACCTTCCTTAAGATCATTGAGCCCAAGCGTTAACCCAACATTGCCAGGTCTGCACTGAACCACGTCCCTCAGCACCACATCTACATGACTTGTAAACCCCTCCAGGGATGGGGACTCCACCAGTGTCCTGGGTAGCCTCTTCCAGGGCTTGGCAACCCTTTCAGGGAAGACATTTTTCTGAAAGTCCAAACTAAACTTCCTCTGGCACCACTTGAGGCCATTTCCTCTTGTCCTATGGCTTCTTCCTTGGGAGAGGAGACCAAACCCCCCTTGCTCCAACCTCCTTTCAGGGAGCTTTCAAGAGCAAGAAGGTCTCCCCTGAGCATCCTTTCTCCAGGCTAAATAACCCCAGGTCCCGCAGCTGCTCCTCACAAGATGTGTGCTCCAGACCATTCCCCATCTTCCTCACCCTTCTTTGGACACGCTCCAGCCTCTCAATGTCCTTCTTGGTGTGAGAGGCCCAAAGCTGAACTCATGAGTCAAGGTATGGCCTCGCCGGTACCCAGTCCAGGTGGCCTAGTCCTGCTGGCCACACTGGTGCTGATGCAAAGGTGGTGATAATCACAGCCCACATAGGTGCCACAACAAAGGTGACAACATCCATTAAAAAAAAAGCTTATCTATTGCTTGCCTTTTTTTTTTTTAAGTTCTGCACAGCAGCAGACAGACCAGGATCCCTCTCTTGTTAGCTCCTCTTATTGACAGACAGCCTGTGCCAAGTAACCGGGATGTCAAAACAGAGTGTCATTTTGTGAGGAGTGCTAGGTGCCTGTAGAGGAAGAAATTGATGGTTTACCTGCTGTTTAAGGCATAGTAATAATATAGTAACTTTGATTCTTTAACTAAAGGCTGCATTCAAAAACCACTGTCTTCAGTGCCTTTCCAATTGAATCACAATCCCCTCTTCCATATTTTTGGCTCTTAAATAGTTCTCTTTTGTGATTGTTTGACAAGAATAAGACATCCTCCCACCCCATGCCCATGTGTACTGCATGGCTAATATTTTTTTTTCTTGTTCTTCTTGTATTAGTCACTTGTGTGTTTGACAGGTATACATCTGTGGCCCTTTATATGTATTTTATTCATCTATTCATGTGCTCAGTGCAGGTACTAATAGCCATCATTGTCATTGCCTGAAATTAAAGCTAAATTATTTCCTCCTGTGGGTTAGCACAAACAGAGACACTGGTGATCATTTGTTTAAACCAAACTTTTCTCTTCACCAGCCTAAGCACTGTCTTTCAGGACTTACATTCTTCCAGCTAATCTCTAGTTGGCAGCAAACCTCCAGCACCTTACTGTCTCACAGAATGGGAATGTGGAATGGGAAATTACCCACATACAAATGATGCTCCATCTCTTACAACCTCCCTTGAGGACAGTCTAAGTGCACAAATTCTCATATGGGTATTTTGAACCTTTAGCGCCAGAGCTGCTACAGCATTGTCTGTCTTAGTACTCGGTGGCGTTCGCTCAGTGCCTTGTTTTTATGGCAAATTTTCATTTCCTTATCAAGGTTTCACAGCAATCTCCCTCTGGATTTTTTGTTGCATTTGGAGCTAGGTAACTTCATATGGACACAGCCCTTCACAATTGCAAGCTTGACTCAGGAGGACTAAATAAGTCAAATAGCTTTTCATGGCTTGTGTTCCTGCTGTCTGCAGAATGCCTGGCTTTATGAGCAGCAGAAGTCAGGCTGGCTTTTGATAGGCTAGTATCTTGTTAGCAGCAGCAGTTTAATGCAGCTGGACAGTATAGGAGATATTCAATTTTGCAGCATTGCAGAGAAGAAGGGAAGTTTTTGAGGAGTGGGCTGTCACTTTGGGCCTGTCACATCAGAGCAGGGGAAAGGGACTGAGACAGGTCACTGGTGCTTGGGGAAATGTTGGGAGGAAAGTTCTGGCATGGCAGTGGTGAGTGGTGAGTGTGGGGGTGTCCAAGGTCTTCCTGTGCTGAAGGAAAATGGGTGATGTCCATCCACGACCTCACTAATCCCCATTTCTCCAGACTCATTCTATCAGGACCCCTCTTCCCACACTGCTTCTACATGAGATAGATGCCTCCTCCTCTTTGACATTCCTATTGCCTCTCCCCATCACAGCTTCTCCTTACCTTCCCCAAAACCTTGGGCTGTTGCCGTGCAAGATGAGAAACAGCCCCATGGCAGTTTCATTCCAGAGTGCCTGGAAGAGACATGAATAATCTTTTTCTGCTTTTGATCTTGCTGACAGTGTTGGCAGCAGAGGTAGCAGTTTCAATCCATAACCATGGCCCCTCCTGCGTGTCAGGAGGAGGGAAAGTCCCCAGGCCAGTGATGACCCTGGCTCTGCAGGCAGGAGGTAGGACATAGGCATCAAATGACATCTTTAACTCTGTGAGTTCTGACCTCTAGCACAGGCAAACTGGAGAGCAGCATCCTGGTGATGGCTGAGGGTCTTTGACTGTTCCAAGAAGTCTGACATCTGCATGCATCTGCTTGGTGTGTGCCAGTGCCTTGCACCCAGTTGGTTGACTTTTGATCATAAAATCCTCCTTACCCTCAGAATTCCTGTTGTAGTTCTGCACAAAACATGGCTGGAAGCTTCACCTTGAGACTCCTCCATCAAGACTGGGGCTAGATAGCCAATGAGTTCAAGGCACAACATGATCATCTTACAAGAACAGCTAACTCCAATCAAATCAGTGATCCAATTAAGCCAGTGTCCTGCCTGCAACTGGTGCCAGCAGCAGGTGCCTGGGGAAGGAGGTAAGAATAGAAAGAGTTTTTAGTGACACTTTCCCAGGACACTTGTACGGCCTGTGGCAATTCGCAGTTGGCCTTGTTTTCCTGTGGAACCTGATGAAAGACTGTCAGTCTCAGATTTAATTACTCTGAGGAGCATAGACAGCCTTCCCGGTGTGAGCTGTTAAACACATGAAGTGCTCTTGAATCAGCAGTTATCCAAAACATGGCTCCCTTCCATTGTCTCTTTGCTTGCAGACTTTGGCTGAAGCAGTTTAAATCTTTCCCCAGCTGCTTACTGCACATCCAGAATTTTGCTGGGTTCCCATGTACTCATAAAAGTGCTCTCAAAAACTCAGCTTTGCTCTTGCTCTGGTTATGCATGACAAGAGCCCCCAGGGCCTGCATCTGGGAAAGGAGGAGGTCTGCAAAGGACCAAACGAACGTGGCTGCAGAAGCTGGGGAGGGGTAGTGAAATGACATGGGCACTTCCATGGTTTTCCTCTCAGAATGACGATGGAGACAGCAGTCTTCAACCTTGTGGGGTGAAATTGCTTTTAGAGATTGTCTTCAGTGTAAAGAGAGAGACACAGGCAGCAGAGATCACATTAGTAGTTCTCTAGTGATGTAAATATAGGGTTAGATGATAACTGATATGAATGTAGATAGATTTTTCTTGGAAAGGATAAACATCTTTTATGCAGTAGATGATTAACAAGGGATAAGAAATATAACTATTTTATAGACTTTGACTGTATAGGATAAATATATATTGCCTAGATGTGTCAGTAATGGACTAAATGTTCTGCTGCGGAGAAGCCGTGGAGTTCCATTGAAGATACTAAAGCAGGCATGAGAAATAAACACAAACATATTTGGGACTTTAAGTTTTAGGCAGCCAACCTTATGTTGCATATAAGGTGGCAAAATATGCTGAAGCACATCTGAATAAAGTTAAATATACATATGCTAACACAGGTAAGACGTTATCTACTTTTAGTGCCTCTTTGTTCTGTACAATGAATTCCAGATATCTTTACAATCTCTGTTGCTCTCTCCACCATGCACAAAGAATGAATCTTTTAAAGAACTGTTTTTAAGCAATATAAAAATATATATTTTAGGAAATACTTCTGGAAGTGGAAATGTTGTTATTTCTGGCTGCACCTATTACTTTCCAATGTGAAAACTTTTATTTTATTTACTCAGTTTTGAATGTTGTATGCAGTTTTCCATGCTTCAATCATACCTGTTAAGTAGGTTCTGAATTGTTTTAAATGCCAATAAGTATGTTTTTGACACTTTGATGTTAAGATGTGTCTGGTGAGAAAGCCTTACTCAGTGAAGAGTCTAATAATCTTATTTTTTCTCCCTGGGTGAAGCTATTTTGATTGGCATTGGGTAAGGAATAGGATTTAGGTTTGTATGGTTGCCTCCACATGTAGGAAAGGACAGGTGACTTAGGAAAGTAACCACAGGTAACCGTTAAAATAGAGGATCTAGTTCTTCCTTTTTGGAGGAGATTTGGAGCAATGCTACAAAACTCAGCAGTTACAGTGATATTAAATTATCAAAATTAGGATATGAAATTGCTTTAGAGACTTTTTAACTTTATGTTTGTATGGGATCTGGCAAATTAAAAATGATAGCAGATGCCTAATTTGAGGACAAATTGGATCACTTGTGTTTCTCTGAGATAACTATTGATTTATTTTACTTGTCTGGTTTATTCTGAATTCTTTCTACTACTTCAAGGACAAATTTCTATTAATTTCTAAATTATTGTTAAGACAGATGAGTGTGAGACCATTTCCTAGGGGAATGACACTGTCCTAGAACCTGAAAAACTGGGGAGGCATTACTAACCATCCTGGTAGACTAGCTAGAATTATAGCAATGGCTTTCCCCGCCTTTATTCTGTATTTTGGGATATGGAGGTGAAGATGCACTGTCCAAAAAAAGCAAGCAATATCTCAGAGAATAAAATCTTCTATTTTTCACTGGAAAAAAAGTTGGAAAAGCTGTCTTTTAGTGAGAAGAGTTTTTTCTTTTTTAATTAAGCAATATTTTCTAGTTTGAATTTTTGGTTTTCCAATCCACATTTTCCATAGATAAACAGTTTCAATAGATCCCTTAAACTCCTTCATTTCTTCTGCTATAATATGTAAAACAAAAGCTGCTGGAAAAGAGTTTTATATCATCTGTGTTAGAAAAAAATAGAGAAAAATCCTGTTTTCTGATTCACGTTCTCCTGGGAACAAGGTATTCTGCTACTATTTCACTTGGTTTCCTGTCCTATAGCAGGGGTTGCCACTCTCCATCTCTATCTCCTCAGCCAGGATGTAATGTTGTACAAACCAGCTCATACATTGTAGTACATATTAATTCTGTTGAAGTAAATTGATTTACATGGAAAAAACATGATCCTGTGGCTTTATTTGTCTAAGCAGCAACCCCCTCCAGAGTGGTTTGCATCTGTTGAAAATTCATCCTTGGATTTTTCCTTTTCTTCTTTATTTTGATACAGACACCAAGTGATTAGTTTTATTCAGTTTTTTTATCACGGGATGATTGTGAGCAACTTATCTTTTAAGAACATTTGTCATCTTTAGCCAGATTCTACTTAGAGTATAAGGAAATTCAGATAGATAGGTGCTATTGAGCATTGAATTATTGGCAATTTTTTATCCAGTTTTATAATTGAATGCTGTTCCATTTTTACTGGTATTTCCTCTTTGTTTTATTATTATTTTTCCCTTTACTATGCTTATTTTGTCACTACCCATCACAGCAAAAACAAGACAAACACAGTGAGGGAATTTGATACTTGCACACCAACTTACTATCAGGTAAAAGAAGCATATGCCAGTCTGATAAATTCACAAGATGACTTCTATGATCAGGAAAGCAACGATGCCTGTGCCTTATCTTGCTAGTTTTGGCTGAGACAGAGTTAATTTCCTTCACAGTGTGTGTTATGGGGCTGTGCTTTGGATTTGTGCTGGAAACACCATTGATAACACAGGGATGTTTTGGTTACTGCTGAGCAGCACTTGTGCAGAGTCAACGACTTTTCTGCTCCTCACCCCACCCCATCAGAGAGTAGTCAGGGGGTGCACAAGGATCTGGGAGGGGACAGAGCCAGGACAGCTGTCCCCAGCTGACCTAAGGGATATTCCAGACCATATGATGCCATGTTAAACTGAGGGGAGAGGAAGGAAGGGGGGCACATTTGGAGTGATGATGTTTGTCTTCCCAAGTCACTGCTACACACGATGGAGCTTTCCTGGAGATGGCCGAACACCTGCCTGTGATGTGAAGTGGTGAATTAATTCCTGGCTTTGCTTTGCTTGTGTGTGCAGCTTCTGCTTTACCTATTAAGCTGTCTTTATCTTAACCCATGAGTCTTCTCACTTTTCCTCTTCTGATTCCCTCCCCCCTTCCCCCCCATTTTTGGGGGAGTGAGCAAGCGGCTGTGTGGGGCTGAGCTGCTGGCCGGCGTTAAACCACGACACTTATTCAGAGTGCAGCTGGATGCTGCATTTGGCGTCAGTGTCTGCAGCATAGGAAGCACATAGAGAGACTGGAGACATAGCAGAAAGCTTAAAGAGTTTGAAATGTATTATACACTTGGCTATATCTACTTAATTTATACTTTCCTTATCCTTATGATTTTTTTTTTTACAGAGCTTTTGATCACTGGAAAACAGGCTGCTCTGACCATCTACTTCTTTCTTGACATGCTTTTACTGCTGTAGAGAGAGACCCATGACACTGAACCCTTTATTTCCATGGAAAATAAGTGTGATCTGTCCCTCTTCTTCAGTGGCTTAGTCAAGTGCATCCAGACGGCTGGATGACTATGAGATCTATGTCTAATTTAACTGATTTATATGACTTTAATTTCTGTTCCTATCCAGTTGATTTCTCATGTAGAAAGCCTCATGTGCACCTGTCATGGAGGCACCCACAAAACAGACAGCAACTGCTATCAAAATGGGGGTTTATTGACCCAGCACTCCTAATGACAAAACACAAGTTTGGATGTCTGTCAGGAAGATATCTACTGCACAATTAATTGCTGAACTTTGAGGAAAGACAAACCAAAATGGGCATGCACTCACTACTAAAGGGAAACCTCCCACACAAGTGCCCAAACTATCACTCACCAAAAGAGGGGGTGAGGTTCATTCAATCCACAGAGATTTGCTCAACCCATGGAAGTATCCTTGGACAGCCTGTCCAAGAGGAGGGTCTGCCTGCTAAGTGTGCTGCTCTGCAAAGAACCATCTGAAGTGCTGGAGCCCAAGGCATGGGCATGAAATTAAAATTGAGTTATGGATAAATCACAACCTAACAGTACATTTTGTTTCCCCCACTGGCTTCAAGTTCCAGAGGCAGAACCTGGCCCACCTGTGTCTCTGTGGCTCTGCCCTCACCCAGGTGGTTGTGGTTGGGGTGCTGGGTGAGGCCATGGCTACTTTAACCAGAACCCGATCAGTGGTGTCCTTCCATGTGAAGGGCACTGAGTGTAGTTCCGCCTGACTTAGGCAAATAATTATGCAAAATTTCCATAAAAGTGAAATCAAAATGGATCTCTGGCAAGGAATATTATAATGGCTCATGATTACCTAGAGAATCTGTGGCTGGTGACAATGATGCTATGTCATTCCATTGACTTCCATGAACATTGGTGGTGAAAAACCAATGGTTTAACAAAGACCTTATTTACTCTAACACATCTTGAATGCTAATGCATTTCTATGTTTGGTTTTTTTTCTTAACATGACACTGCCTTTTCCCCCTTCTGTATTATGCAATTTAATTACATGAAGACCCTGAATGTCATTTTCTAATCCTATGGGGTTCATTTGAAAGTCTTGTAAAATAAAACTAATTGGTATGTTCATTAAAATGTCAGAAATATTTTTGAGTTCAATTAGATAATACAGTAGTTTTATCCAAAGTGTGCTTATAGTACAATAACTATGTCAGGAGGATGTAATTAACAGCCATTTAAATGAACAATTGTCTTAAATTTTTCTGGTTCTTCATGCATGATAACTTAATCAAACAGCAAAGTTCTTACAGGTTTATCCATTTGAGAGAAAGGTGAAATACTATAAACTCGTATTTAAAAAGTTAAATTGAAAGCTGTAAAACTACTGAACTAAAGAAGTCAATTATATAAAAATGAAATGCAGAAGCATACTTTAATGCCAGCACATTAGAGCTAAAATCCAGTCAGAAAAAGGAGAATTTAGGGCATGGTCACCAGTTTTGGGGAAAGATTAACATTTACATTGAATGAAAGTCAAAGGTCAGAATCACAAACTCACACTGTGGTTTGGGTTGGAAGGGACCTTTAAAGATCATCCAGCCCGCTACCCTGCCATGGGCGGGGACATCTCCCACTACAGCAGGTTGCTTAAAGCTCTGTCCAACCTGAGTTTCAACACTTCTAGTAATGGGGCATCCACATCTTCTCTGTAGTGCTCTATAGTTTTGCTTGCATTAGAATATTTAAGGTATCAGGTCCTTCTGCTCTATTTGCCTGTTATTTTGACATAAAATATCATTCACTGTTCAGTGAAGCCTGCGCCTATGCTTGTTTCTGGCCTCAGTGGCCTTAAATGCAATTGTGCAAAAGTTATGTGTTAGACAATGTATTAGACAGGGCTGGTCCTAATGGTCCTAGTGGATCATAGCTTCCAAAAGTGTTTAGCAAGTACAGCTTTTTTTTTGGAAATGCATAATCAGGTTGAATAATATCACATATTGTTTTATAAAAATTACTGAACTCGTTTAGAATTATTTTTATTGTCCATTTTCATCCACGTATGCCAGTTTGTCAAAGTAGACATTCTGTGGTAAAGGTTGTTTTTGTTGAGCAACTTGATTGATTTTTTTGTTTCCATTTCAGGATTACTTGAACGTACTTGAAAAGATTAATATAATTTTTCTTGATTCACTTATGACTTGATTCTGAACTGCAAGCAATGGGCAAAAAATATTGGAAAGAAGGTTCACACTCTAACAAAACATTTCCCTTGGCTTAAAGTTAGTCAGGAATTGAATTTATAGATTATTAAAATATTTCTGTCTGATTACATGAAAAGGCAAAATCTAAAACCATCAAAAGGTTTTCCCCTGAAATGGGAAAAAGGATTCCTTGTCCACCATCAGAGATCACAGATTCAGCTGAAACAAGGAAACCCCTCAGAACATGATCAATGCTTCTCCTTGAGCTCCAGGAACTTTAAATAAAGCTGTGCAACAAGTGGAGCATACAGTGTAAGTGCTGATGCTCATCTTTGAGTCAGGTGGGATGGTTGGCACTTGAATATGTGGCTGTTTTGTGATGGCCATGTGAAATTCCTTCATCTCACAGCTACTGAAAGAGCCAGCACTGTGCTTGGGTCTTGCCAGGCACGGAAGGCTTTGTTCAGGTAGGGAAGTGTGAGTACAAGTTGCAGAGAGATGGAAGAGTTGAATTATTCTCAGTAAAACACTCAGAATTGTAGCTCTGTGGCCAGCTCATGTCGGTGATAGCTTGTGGTTGCACATCGACATATGCAGTGGCTTGACAAAGGAGCCTGTTACACAAGAATCCTCGACAGCCCAGACTGTCCAGATTGTAGTGTCTTTGTATCAATGGGTTTGCTAGTGGTGTTTGATGGCTGATCCTATGTGCTCCAGACAACACAATGACCTATGTGTGATCTCTGGCTTTGACAGGGCTTATGTACACATTGAACCATAGAATCAGAGAATCAGAGAATGTGAGGGGTTGGAAGGGACCTCTGGAGATCATCAAGTCCAACCCCCCTGCCAAGCAGGACCATAGAATCTCGGGCAGGTTACACAGGAACACATCCAGATGGGTCTTGAAAGTCTCCAGAGAAGGAGACTCCATAACCTCTCTGGGGAGCCTGTTCCAGTGCTCTGTCACCCTCACAGTAAAGTAGTTCTTCCTCATGTTGAGGTGGAACTTCCTGCACTCTAGCTTGTATCCTTTGCCCCTTGTCCTATCGCAGGGCACATGAAAAGAGGTTGCCCCTTTCTTCTTGACACCCATCCCTCATCTATTTAGACACATTAATTAGATCCCCTCTCAGCCTTCTCTTCTCCAGACTAAAAAGCCCCAGGTGTCTCAACCTTTCCTCATAAGGCAGGTGTTCCAGTCCCCTAATCATCCTCATAGCCCTCTGTTGGACTCTCTCCAGTAGAATCTACGTCACTTTGAGTCTACATCACTTTGGGAAGCTGATGTGGTGGCAGGAAAAATTACTTTTGACACAGTCTGTGTCCCTGGGGACTGTCCTATTATCCCTGTGGTGGGAGAGTATTTTGTGACTGGGTCAGAAACCACATTGCTCTTGATACACCCATATGATGACAGCCAGCTGGGCTCTCCTGGCATAGACCACCCCGGGCTATTGAAACCTGGTTCTGACACAGTTCTTCCATTTCCATCTCCTGCAGCATCAAACAAAGCCAACACCTCCTAGTTTACGACAAAGTCTCCCCATAGTCTCCACTGAGGCCAGGGACATTCTATTTTTAAAAATATGCATCCTTCATAATATTTTGTTGTTGTTCTCCTGGAGTAAGTTAAACAGACTGTAGACTCACCATTTGAAGATAGGAGGAGGAAACCAGATAAAATAGTGACTGTGATGCAGAAACTCCTGTATAAGTTTTATGGTTTCCTCTTCCCCTGATGCTAGAACATAAATAAAAGACTAGCTCTGTACAGTATACATCAGCGGGATAAAACAGAAGTGAGATTAAGTTTCAGTAGGCCATCTTTGTATTCGAATGTGATGTTTGCTGTCTATTCTCAAAGTGATATTAGCTGTTCCACATGCTATAAAGGAATTTTCAGCTGCTTTGTCTTGCTGGCTTTCATTGCTGTTTTTTAATTAAAGCTTAAGGAATTAAATGAGCCAGGGATGCTGGGGTTATACAGTGATGAGAAAAGATCAGGCAGTCAAATCCACTGAGGCGCAATGGGGCACAGACTGATTCTCAGATTATCATACTCAATGATTGGTTTTTTCCAGTTTAAAGCATAAACATTGATGCATTTTAAGCATCTGGATCAGGCTGACGATGTACAACTGTCTGGGAGAATTAGATCTGAAACAGATTTGGAACTACTTTATCGAGATTTCAGGTGTGATTTGCAGAGGATGTTACAGCAGAAGGGTTCTTTCTGTTACATCATTTTGCACCAGGAATGGAGAAATTAATAATGAAATGCTTAATAAGATATATACCTATTTG
The DNA here is from genome assembly GCA_033124195.1 of Coracias cyanogaster. Lineage (NCBI taxonomy): Eukaryota > Metazoa > Chordata > Aves > Coraciiformes > Coraciidae > Coracias > Coracias cyanogaster. The sequence continues at coordinate 61,386 of JAVSBS010029314.1, read as the reverse complement.
GAAGTGAACAGCTATTGCATGAGCCATAATTCTAACAGATACAGCAGTATATCTGTTTATTAGGCACAAACATTTATAACATTGATTGCTTTGTTTACAAACTGTGGCCACATTGTATAATCTAGCTGTAAGCTGCCATGTTTAATTGAGGTAGGGAGGAAATGAACCTATCAGCCATGGTTCTAATATTTACAGACATGGAGCTCTAGTTTTCCATTACACTTGTAACGGGTGCAGTTTCAAATTAATTTTTAGAACTGCCAGGAATAGCAGCATATTGGATTCTCTTGCTATTTTATTTTATGTTCTGTGTCCCTGCAATGTCTCTTGATTGCTACTCATTAGAAACAGGTTACACTTGTGTCTACCAGAACAAAAATATTCCCCTTCCTCATTGCACCTTGCAGTCCAAACTTTGCCTCGGATTTAAAAATATGCAAATTAAATATTTAAAAGTTTCAAAGACTGTATCTTTGACCTTTTTAAACAATGATGAACTTTTATGGTGAGCTGGGAGGACTTTAAAATGTATTTCCTATGCTACAGGCAACAGAACCGTGGTTATTTCTTAGCCTCATTTTCTTTTATGGGATTAATAACATGTGTTTATCTGAAGACAAAACCCAGGATTTTATTCTGTGGTGTGGTGGGATAATGAGTGAGTTAAAGAGCTAAACTGGGGCTTGGGAGTTCTATGCTCTGTTTCTGGCTCTTTTATAAAGCTATGAGCTTTGCCTTGCATCGGAATTTTAATATATGTCCGTGCAGACCATTTAATTTTGTATTAAGCCCATAGTAGCAGCCTAAGAGGCTCTTGATCTGTGAATCACTGCCATGAATGGTAGCACTGAAGGCTGGTAGAGCACAGCTGGGTATAGATGGTGGCTGTGCACCACAGATGGATGTAGGGGACTTGGAAGGCTCATGGTGGGCTCTTTGGTTTCATCTAACTGCTGGTAACTGACTGCTGGGATGGGGGAAGTACTCTGGTTCATTACTTGTGTCATCAAACAAACTACATTATGGGAGTGTGAAAGGCTTGAGAAATCTTCTGAAGCTGAGCATCACTGCAATGTTCTCCACTTCACTGGTGTGAATGGATACAAACAGGCTAGCTTCAAAGTTATCCCTGTTTATACCACCAAGGTGGGGATTCTATTGAAGGACCCAGAGAACTGTCACATCGATGACAGCCCAACTATGGGGAGTTTCAAAGAACTTTTTGCCAGCCTTCTGGGCTCATTCCTCGTCAAAGCCTAGCTATGGCAACTCAGTGTGTACCTATGTAAAAACTATGTCAGTGGGACCTGAGAGTGGTCTTCATGCAGCTGAATGGAGCCATTTTATTTTGAAGGCATTGACCTGTGTTATGTTTGGATAACTATACTGGAGCACTGCTTCTCACGGATTTCACAGAATATGCAGCAACTCCAGGTGTATCATAGAATCATAGGATCATAGAATGTATTGGGTTGGAAGGGACCTCTAAAGGCCATCTTGTCCAACTCTCCTACAATAATCAGGGACATCTCTAACTAGGTCAGGTTGCTCAGAGACCCATCAGGCTCTGATGTATATGCCTTTGTGTAAAGTCTCAAATGAATTGTTATCATAACATGGCAACTGTGACAAGTGAAAAACCAGTAGTATCTCAGGAACTCCTTGGAATTTACTGCCTTTAGGCCCTGAGAGTAGTTTGGGTTTGCAGAGTCTTTAGAGAAATGTATCTATAGATGCATCCATCAAGCACTAGTCTATGAATGGCTGTCCTTTAATACAGCTTGCTTAGAGTCACTGGGGAGATGATCTAGACTTCACTAATGGCCTGGCAGTGGAAATGCTCAGGTCCTAGTAGCAGTCATCTGAGCTAAATTGTGTCTCATACACAGCACTATTGAAATATCAACACAGGACTTTTATCCCAGTTACATAGATGGACAGAAAATATTTATCCCTGCAACTGCCAGTTATTTGTTTGGTAATCCAGCAACAGCATAAGATTTAATTTAGAAAATTTTCAAATTTACTATGGAAGATAATGTGACATTTTCATATACTAATTCTTTATTTGGAGCTGGAGAAGCTGAGTTGCTAAGAGACAACTTTATTTTTTTTAAATACGACTTTTCTTCATAGTTTCCTAATTACTAGTCAATGTCTAGCATTTATACAGTCCTATTCTCAGCAGATTACAGAAACTGATTCTTGTTTCCTAACTGTACAGAGAGGAGGAATGAGGAAAGAGAAAATGAAGCAACATCTCCAAAGACAGCAGCAGGTCATCAGCTGAATGAGGAGTAATGTCCTCTGGCCTTTGTCTCCTCCAGCAGCTGAGATCCTGTGCACGTTAGAGGTGACACTGCATTGCAGATCCACTGAAAGTACAAATATGCAGATGGTAGGAGGAAAGTTTCCAAGCTCTTTGTTTTCCTTCTGAGTTTCTCTGTCATGCCTTTCAGTATCCTTGTTATTGAGGTTTCCATCGACAGCTGCCTTTCCATTGACAGCAACCAGGCCATTTGTATAGATCTTGTGAGTCACCATCGCCTCTTCTGAAGGCTCTTATTTATATTAAACTGCACACCATAAATACTGTTCTTGCCCCAAGTGATCCTGTCATTTTTTCTCCAGTACCAGTCACCGAACCCATTTCATTGCCCATCCTTTTACATGCCTTCAATCATTCACTTAGCTGCTTGTATATTTCTCAAAGTATACCACTCTGTATAGACACAGTGCATAAAGGCAGCTTCTAGATTGTCCTGGTTCGGCCAGGACTGGGTTAATTTTCAACAGCTGGGAGGTGCCACAACCAGGCTATTCCCTACCATGCTGACATCGTACCCACAGTGCCGGTTCCACACCGTGACAGGTCCGGGTCCACTCCGTCTTTGCTTGGTATTGCTTGTTTTGTACATTGCTTTTCTCACTGTTGTTGTTACTGTTGTTGTTCTGGTTGTTTCATGTGTGTTATTGTATTAAATCCTCCTTATCTCAACCCACAAAGGCATTTTTAATCGCTCTTGCCTAGGGGTGGGGGGCACAGTGGCAGCAGCCACATGGTTCAGGTCCTGACAGGGACTAAACCTCTACATAGATAAATGCGTGGACATCTTCCCATTGTGTGAATGGCAGTCAAAAGCTTTGTGGTTAGAAATGAACACAAGTGGTGAAGCAGTGATACTATGAGGGTGTGTTCACACTCTTCTCATGCATTTCTTTTTCTCCCTGGAGGCTTTTGCCTGCATCCAAAGAGATATCTTCATTGCACCTGAGAAATAATAAAATACTATTAACACTTATCACTGCCTTAGCTTCCTGAAACCCATTCTAATCTTGCAGTGTAATGCTGAATAGGACAAACAGGATGAGAGATGCTTTAATTAGTGTATAGGCAGTTAAGCTCAATAAGTCTAGTTTCAATGAAAAGGTTGCTGTAGTGCAGCAACACTCATTTAAAGTGCTCACATCTTTATAAAAGAACCCTGCTAACTAACATTTGCTGTGGTTTGGCTTTTAAAATCAACTTTTTAAAAAGTGAAATGTTATTTTCTCATGGACTCAGAGGTAGAATGAAAAACCTCTCTGTATTGTGCAGGGCCATCTGTGTTTTAAAATGATGGAAATAAATCTTACAATCAAGTCTACCCTAAAAACATTGCATTAGAGAACCAACATGTCTAATATTTTGCATGTGCTTTGGTTCAGTTAAACTTCCACTCCAGAAAACCACTTAAGAACAGGTCCCCTATGAAGCTTCTTGGCCTTTATTTTGACTGACTTGCCGGTTTCATTTTATATTTCTGTTATCATCCTTATGGATCACAACATTAAGGAATATTTGGACTGACGCAATCAATTTTATCTTGCTACTTGTGTTAATTTTGTGCCTTTAATGCCTGTATGTGTGTTGGTCTTTTCCTTTTTCAAGGATCTCTGCTAGTAATATCTTCTTTAGTCATATCTGTGACACTTCATCTGTCTTGCACTGATATTTTTTGCTGGAAATGAAAGTGAAGAATGCTGCACGAATACTTCTGTGTATGCACACTCACATGCAGCTTCACCTTTACTCCATAAAAATGCATACTTTCGTGGGCTTGGCAGCTACTTATACTTCATTTTACTTTCATTTTCTCCCCTTTCCTTGCAAACTTTCCCTGTGAATGTTAATAAGATGGCTTCAGGTATGTTGGGTGCACAGAACACTCTTCTGATATTTCTCCTGGGTGAATAACCACTGTTTCTCATCATGACCCCTGCCTGCTGCAATCAAACTCCAGAATCATTTCGTTCTGCACTTTGATTGAATCCTCACATTCGCAGCAGTGCCTGGCCACGAACTCAGCATCGCAATCTGCAGGGTCAACCACTGATGTGCTGAGCCCTTCTCTGAGGACTGCTAAGTGTAATTTATATGTTTCAACACCTTTTCAGCCTGAACACTGGAAAATAAAGTCTCAGGAAAATCTAGCAACTGGTGCTGTCGTTCCCAGTGAGAGATTTGCCCACCAATTGATCAACTAAAGAATGCTCTGGTATATTATGGTGTACCTCTATTCAGGCTGTCAGGACATGGAGGCTTTTCCCTTCTTTTTTGTGTTATTGCATGCCAGGTCTCATCCTCTTTGCTCCTTTTTTTTTTCTGAAATGTAAGGTATTTAAAAAATCACAGTTACTGTATAGAATATATCTATGTTTATTTCCCATCTTTCCAATTTGTAGTTTGAGAAGCAAGAAAAGGAGGAAATTATCTGAAAGGATAGATCACAAAGCACCTATTGTGCATACTGTCGCTATTTCCCTTTTTTTCTTTCTTGGCCCAAGCAACAAAGGTTTTTATGATTAATTTGAAGAAGACAAATCATTCCCAATGTTTGAAACCATCCTGCTTTGAGAGAGATTATATTTTCCTGAGTAGTGTGGTCACTGAAAGATCTGTCTGAAATTATTTAGAGATAGTGTGTGGCTTGTCTCATACAAGGGAAAAAAAAAAAGGTCAATCATTATTATGGCTTCTGGTAGACCTAGAGAAAAAAATATCTTATGGAAACCTCTGCAAACCTCATAGGAAAGAAAGATCCATAAGATGCTTTAGTCCTTTCATAACCTGTGTTTTAGTGCAGGATACAAGGACAGTTTCCTTGCTGGTTTGTGCAGCATTTTCTCCTGTACAACAGCTTTTGCCAGAAGCTGCAAATGGTGTGTAAAGAGATGGGAGAGGCTGAAGCAAAATTAACACCCATTCATCACAATGAAAAGATATTGACCTGTTTTTCATATTCAGGTTGTGATTTGACCAGTCTCCTGAAGTTATCTGTTGATGGGGGAAGACAACAACATGATCTTCTGGACTTGAGTACGGTAGGCATAGGGGTATGGGCATGTGGCTAACAAACAGATAATTGGGGCATCCCAGGTGGATCTAACATGGTTTAACTTTAAACCCATGAATCCTGGGGACTAGTCAACAGGATTGTATCATCAAGAGGATAGCATCATCAACAGGATTAATGATATAACTGCATGGTCTTTAGCCTGTGACACCAATTCCTGGTAAATCTGTGCTGAGAATTATGATAAGTTTGTTCTGCTATGAACCTACCAACATGCCAGCTATACAGGTCTGCAACTTGCAGTGCTGGCTGTAAGCATATTATAAACATAGCAGAAAATGTGGACATAACATTTGTAATCCACGTGGGTTTTTACCAACATTTTTTTTCTGGTGCCTGACATTGTAGCCATGTGTTGAACTGGGTTCTTGGTAACATCAGTAACTCTTCTGAATTCTAGACCTGGACACAATACAAGCATCTCCAGCACATGTGACAATATATTAATACAGATTTTTAAAAAAACAATTTTGTGGAAAAAAATAATGGAAAACACACCTCTCTTACGGGAGGAACTATTTGCAAGTATATCTACACACATATTTAGCTTAGCTCAGAGAGAAATGGAGTCTTCATGACTCACTCTTGCTATTATATTTAAACATAGGATACTTTAACTCCTTAATTGCTTTCATTATTTTAAAATTCTTTCTTCGTCTTCTATTTTGTGTTCTTCTTACTGAAACATTATTTTCCTAACAATGCTTCACCAAAACATTACACAATTCATGTAATGCAGGGGTCCTCAAACTTTTTAAACAGGGGGCCGGTTCTCTGTCCCTCAGACACTGTCGGGGGCTGGACTATAGTTTGGAACAAAACGACGGGGGAGTCGCCCATCTCGCTGATGCCGCCGCCCCCCCTCCCTAGCCTGGCCGTGCAGTCTGGAAAGGGTGGCCAGAAGGGACTGAAGGAACTTTGCTGCACCTGGGCTCTGGCCGGGGCGCGGATTAAGTGGCAGGAAGTCATCTGCGGCTGCTTGGTTTCCCCCCGGTGTGGGGAGGGGGGGGGGGGAGTTCTGTAAATACCTGCGGGCTGCTTTGAGGACCCTGACAGGCCGTATCCGGCCTGCGGGCCGTAGTTTGAGGACCCTTGATGTAATGAAGACTGAAAAGATGGAAGCCCTTGCTCTTGAAGTCATAAAGCAGTAAATACAGAAACATTGAAAATTTCCCACCTCATCAGAGCCTCAGTTTAAATCAAGGATAATAATGAGCGTGATTTCTAGAGCAGGTAATTCTGACTATGAAGGCAGCATCGTAAGTCTCAGATTGATTGTCCTTGAATTTTTCATCACCAGGTATGGTATGATACTGCATATTTGAGCCACTTGTTTAGTCAGAGCATTTAAATCCGGAACAAAACCATCCTAGAAGGTAAGGGCATCCAGTGTTATCTGCACTTGTGTTACCCAGCTGGGCATATAAGAGGTTTAACCAGAGGGAAGTGTAATGTGACATAAGCTGCTTCAGCTCCAGCTTTGAAAGAAAGAGGTTGTGTGTTTGGACGTAGGAGAAATAAGAAAGGAAGGCTGTTTGATGAAGTTGTTACCATAGTGTGAGTGCTTGGTAAAGGCGTGAATAAAGTCTGAGGTCAGGACTGTCATGTATTGCAGTTTCCAGCCTAGGATTGGTGTTACAAAAATTATTCTAAAAATAAAGTTGTCCTGATTGTTTTTGTATCTATTGTTAAAGATCCCACATAATTTAAGTTAAATTCTTAGATTTGGGGAGCTTAGATTCAGCTCTCAATGCTGAAACACTGTTTTTGCCCCACTGATGCATCACCCTGGTCATAAATTCAAGCATACTAATGACTCCTCGCTTCTCTTGTTCTCATGAGTTAATAAACCACATATTTGGGCAGGGTATTTTTCACCAATTAAATGAAAAAGCTTGTACCATCCTTTATCAGATGCAGGCTGACAATATGATGAAGGGCAATTATTTTGCTATTGGTTCCGAAATATTCAGGTCCATACACTTCAAAGGGTTAAACACCTTCTGCCTGTGCAACAGTTAGAGCTATGAAGCCTTGGAGTTGCTATAGAAACAGTGCATATTTGATTCAAATGAAAAAGAGTAAACAACCTCTTTTATATCTCAAAGCTAAACGAAATGTGGCCCCCAACTTTGTGAAAAGTTATTATAAATACTTTTAAATCACTCCAGAATTATTTCATTTTTTTTAATAAGCTAAGGCAAACAGTAATAATAATAATAAGAAACAGAAAAAGGCAGAAAAAGGGAGAAAAACCTGTGACAATGGCTCCTCCTGCTCCACTGAAGACCTCACAGTCCACAGAGGGTTGCGGTGCCTTTGGAAGAGGACCCAATGTCTTGTCCAGCCATGCTGCACAGCCAGGGCTCCAGCAACTCGGGGCAGTGCTGCTCCCCAGGCACCAATACTGATCTTCTGCCCATTGCCGTCAGGGAGAGATGGTCAATGAGGTGCTGGCACATCATGGTTTGACCTCCTGAGCTCATTAAAAAGCTTGTGGGCTGCTCAACAGATTCACTTGCTACCCAATGACTTCTGAGGCCCTTTCAGCAGAGTTTGGTTTACATGTACGTGCAGTGAAAGCAAACTGATGAGGTGTAGGGGGGAAAGGGACAGTACAATAGATCATAGATCCTGTTATCAATTTTTCTCTTCTGACTGGTTTCAAATTCCCATCCTTCTCCTTTTGCAGCCATCTCACCGTAGCTATGTGGCAGGCAGAGACCTTTAAAGGCTGGTAAAAAATTTAAGGTCAAGCCAGTTGGTTTTTCTTAGAGGGAAACACAGTTTTTAATTAACAGGTATGTCCTATGGAACAATCTGTCTCCTGCAGGAAATTTTGACTTGTTAAGAAATCACTTCTCCTTTTCATGTTAAAAAGTTGAGAATTTGGGGAGTAAAAGGGAAAATATTTTCTGAATACTTTTCCTAGTTAAGCCTTTCTAGACTGGAATGCTGATCACACCAGAGACCCTGCCTAATGGAAGGCTGCATGTTGCTACCAACATTATGCTGGATAAATTTCTGCTGGACACACAAGTCCTCCCAAATCACCTGTGCCATCCCTATACTGCTCTTTATAACCTTTACTTTTTTTTTTTTTAATCTTCTCATTCATATGCCTGCAGCCTTCTGTTCAGGCAACTGCTACCACAGGTGTTTTGCTTGACCCTTTCTCAAGAGATTTTACTCTTCACTCTGTAAATTCTGGCTGTGACCTTACATTAACTGTGGAGCTAATTAATGAATATCATCTTATCTGGAGACAGAACCCAGAATGTCTGTTGTAAAGCTGATGGCATTGTGCTGGTAAAGCTACGTAGTTGTGTTAACACAGAATCACACACTGCTGAAGGTTGGAAAGGATCTCTGGAGATAATCTCATCCAACCCCTCTGCTAAAGCAGGGTCACCTAGAGTAGATTGTCCAGGATCGATCATGTCCAGGTGGGTTTGGAATCTCTCTAGAGGAGGAGACTCCACAACCTCCCTGGACAGCCTGGGCCAGGCTCTGGCAGTCTCACAGCAAATAAGTTATTACTGCTGTTCAGATGGAACCTCCTGGATTCCAGTTTCAGCCCATTGGCCCTTGTCCTGTCACTGGGCACCACTGACAAGAGTCTGGCCCCATCCTCTTGACACTTACTCTTGAGATATTGATAAGCATTGATCAGATCCCCTTTGAGTCTTCTCTTCTCCAGGCTAAACTGTCCCAGGGCTCTCAGTCTTTCTTCAGCACAGAGATGCTCCAGTCCCCTTAGCATCTTCGTAGCCTCCACTGAACCCTCTCCAGTAGTTCATAGTCTGTCTTGAACTGGGGAGCCCACAACTGGACCCAATACTGCAGATGTGGCCTGACTAGGCCAGACTAGAGGGGGAGGAGAACCTCCCTCAACCTGCTGGCCACGCTCTTCTTAATGCACCCCAATGGCCTTGTTGTCTATGAGCACTCCCAGGTCTTTATCTGCAGAGCTGCTTTCCAGCAGGTCAACCCCTCACCTGTAGTAGTGCAGGGGGTTATTCCTCCCTAGGGGCAGGACCCTCCACTTGCCCTTGTTGAACTTCATGAGGTTCCCATCCACACAGCTCTCTACCCTGTCAACGTCTTGCTGAAAATCAATTTCATAGGTATTGAGTAAAAGCATAATGCTGCTGGGTTTATTCTCACAGACTGTTACAAGTTTAAAAATGGTGGGAATAAAATGTTTTGTTCAGTCCAAACCACATTGTGATTGAGTTTTATTGCAGCTTTTTCACAGAGCACAGAGTGAAAGAAATGCAAAACATCCCTTTTGGAGTAATACAGAGTCATTAACTTTTCTATGCTGATTTATATAGGAAACCAAAATATAAATGTATTTCCACAGATCAAGAAATAATGTGATAAAAAAATATTCTGTGTTTGTAACTAATTTTTTAGTGTGTTTGATTAGTAATTAAGCCAGACTCAATTTTTTTTCCCTGGTAAAAATTGTAAGAGTCAGAAGCACTGAATGTCAGTGGGTTTGCTTTCACGTTTCCCAGAGCCTTGTTTGTAAAAAGAGTACTAAAAAATTGCATGGTGCGAATCAGTGTGCAGAAGCCACCCATGACCTGAAGCGGTCGAAGAGCACCGTACGCATGGCAGCAGCACCATGTAAACCTGCAGCCGAGCAATGAATCACATGTCTACATTTCTAGCACGATCCTTTTTCAATTATATTCCATGTGGTAAGTGACACTTAAGGGACTGAAGCTAGAACAAATTGTTTCTTTCCTTTTTTCTCCCTTGACACCTTTTGCACCTTCTGCAAAAGGAAAAGAAGGTGTCAAACACACATGAAATAAGGTAACTTTGAAGGGACTGGGAAATAAATTGCTTAAGAAGTATGTGGGGTTTTTGTTCAAACTTCTACGCTCTTTCAGAGTTTGGCGGCTTTTGCCCTGACACAAGTGCCTGGAAAAGCTCCTGTTGTGCATCAGTGTGGCTCAGATCACTGCCATTCAGCATACATTGGGGCTGAAGAATGGGGAAGTGGAGCAACGGGGAAAAAAAATACAAACCTGTCTGGCTTGTTATCTCTGCACTATTGTGAGTGTGAGGGTTTGTGGTGCTGCTTTACCTCCTGCATTCCTACATGAAAATGTCCCCTGCTGTGAGTGCTGCTGGTAGGTGTTTGGAAAGGGCTTCTGTTTTCACAGTCCTCCATCCATGCAGGCTTTTAAAAATGAAGACAACACTGCTTTTTCAGTCTTCAAGATGCACCTGAAGCTTTTAAGAGGAGATCCAGGCAGTAGACACAGCACAGGTCTGATCCCTGCAGTGGCCAGTGGTGAAGAGAGCTGGTGGCCTGCAGCAGCACTGGGGACCTTATGGAGTAGCAGCCAATTTGGGGCAGTTGGGATTGCAGCAAGGGAAGGAGCTCTAAAGGTGAGGTTAAGAGGAGGAGGTTAGTTGACTTAGGTGGGAAGAGACGTGAGCCAAGGGAAAAGTGAACCAGGACGGGAAGAAAAATACTGAAAGATCAAATGAAGTGTTGAGTGGATGAGTAAGAAGGAGGAAATGCAGCTCCCAAAAAGCAGCTCTGAGGTGGAAAGATTAGAGATGAACATGGGACTTGATAGAGTTTTTGTGTATTAAATAGGGATTCTGGGCTGGGAAGTCCTGAAACTTTGGCTGTGTTTTGAGACTGGTGCGACTAGGAGGGAAGGGTGTTAAAAACACACCTTGATAGTCAAGCAGCTGCAACTGAGATTTATTATTAGTGAGGGACTGTTCCTGTTTGTTGCCTTTTTTCCTGTTGAAAGGACAGTAGTTAGAGACTGGCCCAGGTTTATTTTGCAACATCAGCACGTTCATGTGATACGGGGATAATTAACACCTACGATGCCTTTAACATCTCAGCAGACATTGAAGGCAAACCCTATGGATTTGTTTGAGATCAGTAGATGAAAGTTTCCCAGAAGAGATTTTACTTTCAGCTGGAATCTATTTTCAAGCTACCTTTTCACAGCAATCTCGCAACTCCTTCCAAGCCACTTTTATTTTAGCTTGAAAAGCTTTTAGGTGATGATAGCCCTGGTTGGGGAGGAGATAACAGACTCTGCAATGCTTCAGTGATGTTCACTTTCCTTTTAAACTGTGCACAAGGAGCTTCCAACCATATCCTTTAATGAGAAGACCTTGTTAAAAGGCCTGAGGTAAGGAAATACAGCAGGTCTCAAATTCATGCCACTGCTTTAGAAGCTTTGATCTTGGATATACCTATATGTACATTGTATTTGCAATGCAAAGATTGTTGATAGGATGATAATTGTCAAATGCTAGCATTGAATCCCAGATGGATGCTGCTCAGATTGCCAGCAAGAATTCACAGCCATGGGGAGCTTTTCTCACTCCTTGGGGAAGCAGCAGCTCTTACTGTGCACATGGTTATTGTGGGCGCTAGATAGTAAAAGAAATGTCTGGAAACCACACCTCAGTCATGCAGAACTGTGTGCTGAGCCAGAGGTAAAGTCAGCAGGGAACGCTTGAATAAACACATAGTCCTAGATAGCATTTAAAACCAGAACAGTACAGTTTTGCCAGCATTACTCTTCACAGAAGGAACATTCCATTAATTGCATTAGGAAAAATGCTGAAGATTGTCAGAACCTCTCTGTTTGCTGCTCTGCTCAGTGGCTGTTTCTAGAGGAGAGGAGAAGCCAGTGAAAGCAGCGATTACCTGTCAGAGCAGGGATTTGGATTGAGTGACTCAGGTCATTAACATGACAGAGTGAGGCCGCACCTGCCTGCCAACCGCATTTGGCTTCTGGGTGTCACACTTACTTTTATGGATTTTTAGCTTTGGTTTATTTGCACTGAATTTACTCTTATGGATTTTTACTTTAACTCTCACAGGCTGCTGGAAACAAGATGGTAGATTGCAGCATGAGGGAGAATAGTATTGCCATTTGTATTTGTTTAACCACCTAGAGAGCAGATTTGTTTAACTTACTATAGTGGAAGAGAAGCAGCACCAGCAGCTACTGCCAAGAGTTAGTTTCACAGAGAGTAATAACTCCACAAGCAGATCCATGATGACTTTACGAAAGGGGGATGTGCTAAACTGATCTTCCCAATATTTAATAGCTTTGGGAGCAATATGAGAAGATATCCATCTTGTCTGCCCTTTAAGCTACGTGGCGATAGCTTATTGGATAGCGCAGCCTTTTTTAGCCTGAACTCTGGGCTCTGAAGCCCGTAAAAGGAGCTGATTTTAGGGTCCTGAGTCTTAGGGATGAGCTTTTCACACAATTCACAGCAAGAGTATGAACCAGCCTTACAGCAGACACCAGTGTTCTGGGAAGAAACCCCTGAAGTGGTCATGAGGCATAGGCTCCATGTGTGTTTTTTTTCCCCCTGAGAACTTACTGAGTGTTTCTTTTATCTTAAAATATACAGTCAGAGAGGAGGTGGCAATGTTACTGTTCTTCTCCAGGAGCTGACACTTCTGTCTAATTTTACACTTGGTAGACACTATAGGTTTCATCTCACATCTATACGTTGCCGTGTCTGTGCTCCAATTTCAAACGAGCTCAGAGAGAAATAGGCTAGCACCCCTTTTTTTTTTTTTTGTTACAGTGGGTGTGTTTCTCGGTTTTGTAGCTTGGGTTGTCCTAAGGAAAATAGCTGATGGAAGAATGCTCGGTGTGTCTGCTAGACCTTCTGTCTCACCCTCCTCCTCCCCCTGTACATTTTGAATCTGGTGGCCAATTTCAACCACAATAAACTGTGGATAAGAGATCACTAAAACAATAACCTTCCTACAGGCCTCATGGAAATACATGGCTAAAGAAAGCCATGTGGTGCCATTAGTCTCTCTGCTAAGCAGCAGATGCAGCATAAGATCAGGGTTTTTTTGGATAACGGAGCAAAAGACTTGGGGAAGTAACTTTAGAAATGCCCTGGCTGTTAGAAAGGTGCCATTTACAGCTTCCATCTGACTCAGGCAAGAGCAGCTTATTTCAAGATTACAGATAATGAACAGCACAAACTTTCTTATTTCAAGGAAAACACACTAGCTTAAGCTTTCTGACTTTGTGCAAAACAAAGGAAAGCCAACCTCTGATTACAGTGAAGAGAAAACAAAAGAGCTTTCCCTTCGTTTTTTTACATGATCAAGTGGCAGAAAATTGCAAACCACTAGAAAAACAACCCGCATCCTGTGCATGCACATACATCCTCCATCCTTTTTACCCAGTATTGAGACCCTCTCCAAGCACCTCTCCGTGCTCCAGTAGGGTGCAGGTGGGCAACTCATGCTTCACCCACCACTCCTGAGCTGGTTTACTCTTCTTGCAGCTATAGCAGGAGCTTGTTTGAATGCCACCCACTTTCAAAGTGTGTCTTTTCAACTGTGGTTACTTCAGCTGCCATGCCAAAACCAGGAACTTCCAAATGAGCAATCACAGAAAAACAACTTATAATATCAGCTGCTGCAGGAGGTTCCAGTGAGTTGGAACTTTATTTATTATATGCTTGAGAGGCTCCTGAAATGGCACAAAGCTGTGCATTAATACATGGGCAGGCAGAAGACAGACAAGGCAGATGCTGCATTAACCACAGCTCATTGGAATTGGAGAACAGTTAGTCCCTCTCCCTGCCTGTCTGAGATGGTCAGCTTGATAGCCTCTTTATAAAATCCCCAAGAAGCCTGCTGACATGCAGGCATGACTGAAATCTTTTCTGAAATATCTGGCAAGTCGCGGGTTGCTCCTATTAAGTTCCTCAAACTAACCCTCTCTGTTTCTGAGGAAGCTGTGGGTTCAGGGTCTGATCCCAAGCGACTACAGTAGGGGAAACCTGTTCACTAGCAAGCGACTGGGATGTTTAATCACTGTTGTTAGACCACAGCAGGAAGATGCGAGCATGTGAACAAGCCTCAGTGCAAACCCTATGTCTCCTACCTTAAATTGGCAATTAGGGTAGTGCTCAGGTGCCCACATGCCTTCACTCCCCCAGCTCAGCTTGGGTCAAGATGACACACTCAGAGGGACAGCAGGCAGGCAAGGGAACAGCTAGAGGAAATGATTATACTGAAGATTAACATCGTTCACTCCTGCACTCTGAAATAACAGAGTCTTCAGAAATCTCATTCTTCCCATTGTGCTGATTTTCACTCTGCCTGTATTCATGGCCAGTTCCATATTAATTTCTTCCTCTCCAGTATCTATCCCTTTGCAAGCCACAATTTCACTGTAGGATTAAGACCTGTCAGGTCTTCAGAAGATTTGTCTGTATTTGTCCCCAAAGCCCATTTCAAATAGGTTATGAATGGCAGAAGCAAGGACTTAGGATACTCAGTTCTTTGTTCTAACTGAAATATTTCCCTATGAATAAAACTAAATACTGTGCTCATTGTATCATATTTTTGTAAATTATCATCTTTGTTTCTAAGAAAACTTGTATAATAAATCTTCTTATGTGCATAGCAGTGATTAAGATTAGCAGTTTGAGTTTCACCTTTGGAGCCTGCAAATTAAAGCTCAGAGGATGAGACTGCTTAAATGAGAATGAAGTGAATTAGCTGCATTTTGTTTTGGCTAATTTTTGGAGCACATATGGTATGTTATCTTTTCGTATTATAGATACACCATTTCTGGGTTTGCACATGATGATGAATATTGCTTTGTTTCCCCATCTGGTACTTTATTCTGATAAAAAAAATAAAGAAGACAGAAAGTTGTTATTAGCCAGTAAGGTCAGTATGCTGCTGGAGCAGCCTTCTAATAAAATCACAGCCTGTATTTTTAATTTGACTTGTTCTTAGACTATTAGTTGAACCCTTTATGCTTTCTTGCACTGGAATCACTTGAGGCTTGTGAAAATGTGTGACTTAATTACATCTAAAAAGGTGAGGGGGTTGGGTTGTGGTTTTTTGTTTGATCAATGTATTCTTTCTCATGATGGAAATCTTCACATATTATCTCCATTAACCAGCAGTACAGAGAGGAGAGCAAGGAAAGCAAAGATACTTCTGATCACTTTATTTGAAAGTAATCCATGTCCAAGGAAAGCCTTTGCTACATACGGTGCATTGCTGTAGTATGAATCAGATGTGACACCTACAACCCATCTGAAGAAGTAATATATCTTTACATGTAACTACTTTTTAAAGTTACAAGTTTTAAAGCAGTTAATTAATGGGTGTTTGAAAAGCCTCTCTAACAAGCCTAAACATTGAAGATTTTAAATTCTTTCTCTGTTTCCTTCCCCACTCCCACCATCAAAATAAATTAAGACTGCACTTTTCTGTCAGAAGGAAGACAAAACAGAGTTCTGTGGAAAATAAACAGCAGGAGGAAAATACGAAAGTCTCGATGAAACAACACAGATAATAATTTCACCCATTTCTCCATCAAGGATAAATGAGACATCGGCATACACAGAATGGGAGCAGGTCATGATTTAACACGTTTATATGGAGGATCTTGGGTTGTAAAAATGGAGAAAAGGGAAAACACTGGTTGGGATGGGGAAAATGCCAAGCTGTTTTTCAGATATCTTCTACTGAGCAGCCTTCCAAATTTACCATAAGTCAGGCAATTGGTCTGGGTCATGTTTTGCAGATAGATCAACAGCAGCCCGTCTTCAGCTGGGCCTGTCTGAATCTGCATGACAGATGGTGCAAACACACTGGCATGTATTTTCTGGATCAGAAGGTGGTTGGTTTTTTTTTAATCTTCCATCAGTCTTTTGGCAGTGTAGCTCTTGGCAGCAATAGGTGGTTAAGGAGTGACAGAGTATCTGAAGTAAGTTAGATTCCTTTGTTGGATTTTTATCAGAGTAGCTTTGAACTGAATTATATCTAATCTTTGTTCTTATTTCTTTGGCAACAAGTTGCAATGCTAGGAGCTCATGGAGAGGAGAGATATAACCAGAAAAAAAAAGGTATACTTGCTCTTTGATATCTCAGTTAGTCCAATATAACTCTATCATGTTTCTTATTCTGTGAAATATGGAGAAACAAGGAAAAGAATGAGGTAATCTATGCACTAGTGGCTTTTCCATTGGACATTGAATAGTAGGAACTGTCTGTCTTCTAAAATTGTATTTTCTTGAAGTCAGACTGAGAAAACGGTATGGAGACACCAGTGAATAACACTGCACTGGCACAAAGGGAATTTTGTCAGTGGTATAGAACGTACATTCACTTCTAACCAGACTCAGTAGTAGCTGCATCTGCTCTGTCTGGGGAAAGGAACATCTGTAAGTATCAGTTTGTTCTCTCTCCAGATGCTTGCATGCAGCCTGAGCTGTCTGTGGGAGGTGAAGCAGCATGTTCGCACTGTGGACCTGTTCAGTCTCATGTGTCCTGGATATCCTGCGGCTTATGTATGGCTCAGGTATGTTCAAGGCTTTCTTGAAGGCTTGTCATCTGCAATGAATGTTCTCCTCTATTTAAGAAATGTAAGGAGTGTGGGTCATAATCCCAGAATCTCAGAATCCTAGCATAGTAGGGGTTAGAAGGGACCTCTGGAAATCATCTTGTCCAACCCCCCCTGCTAAAGCAGGGTCACCCAGAGCAGGTTGCCCAGGATCACGTCCAGGTGGGTTTGGAATCTCTCCACAGAAGCAGACTCCACAACCTCTCTGGGTGGCCTGGGACAGACTGTGTCAGCCTCATAGCAAAGAAGATTTTCCTCCTGTTCAGATGGAACCTCCTGGGTTACAGTTTTTGTCCATTGGCCCTTGTCCTGTCACTGGGCACTGCTGGCAAGGATATGGCCCCATCCTCTTGACACTTACTCTTGAGACATTGATAAGCATTGATCGGATCCCCTTTGAGTCTTCTCTTCTCCAGGCTAAACAGCCCCAGGTCTCTCAGCCTTTCTCTGTCAGACAGACTCTCTGGTCCCCTCAGCATCTTTTCACAATACTTAAGTAAAATTTGCACTCAATTATAACATGGAGGAATATTAAAAATACATAATAAAAACTGTTTATTCTTTGGCTTTCATTCTGACTTCCCTCAACATTTTCTTCCTACTTCAGGGACTTGTGTGCTTGAGGAACATGGCATGAAGCACATATTGTTAATTATTCCTCTTCGATTTCAGTGTGACTGAATGTAAAAAAGCAGAAAAACTATCTCAAAGGAAACATTTTGATCTGTTTTCATGAAGTTAAAGACAGATGTCGTGCCTTGTGCTTTGTATTAGCCAATGTCACAGCCCTTCAGAGGACTTGAATGCTTTCTGTCCCTAAACACATTTATCTGTTAAAATTATACCATATATTGGGGTTTAAGTGCTTTGGGATTTTTATCAATTTTATTTCTATCATTGATCTTGGTTTAGAACATGGCTCCAAAAGATCTCATGATAAGGAAATTATTAAAATGGAACACCAACTGACACCATTACACAAAGTGTAACCTGCCATTTGAGGACATGGATCAGTGATGTCTCATTTTAAGATCCCAATGCTGTCTTTCCAGTTGAAGGACAGAGCCTCTTTACATGGGTCAAACCCTGCTCTTGACACTCTGTGGTTATCTGAGAAAGGAGTAGAGGGGTGCGCAACTCAGCGTTCAGTTTTATCTCAAGACCATTTATTTGGCTGCTACTTAGATGAATAGTTAAAGGTCACACCTCCCTGAAAAAGTGTATTGGTACTTTGAAAAAGTCTGAAAGCAGAAATAGGGGAAGAAAAAAATATCCTTTTCACCCTCAGCACCCCATTTTTTGGCTGGGGGGAAGAGAAAGATGTTATACCTTAGGGGAGAATGAGTCGGATATAGTCAAGTCCTAGTCTGAACCATTGTCTCAAGCTAACTGTGACCTTTCCTTCCCCACCACCCTTCCAGTGTCTGGACCAGAGCAGTACAGAAGTGAAGATGTTCCATGCTTGCGTGGAGTGTGCTTTCATGCTGGGGGAAGGCAGTGAGTTTCTAGGGGTTTTGTACTTGGTACAGAACATAAAGAGAAATATATTGCAAGAGGGGATCCAACTCAGTATGTGTTTTTTTGACAAAAAAAAAAAAAAAAAAGGACTGGATGTCTTATAAATGCTTCTTATGGAGCCTGAGCACAAGCCAAACAGGCTACAAATTGAAGGTGGCAATGAATTCATGGAGGAAATAACCATATCTTTTACCTCCTGTTTATTACTGACAACATTCATCAGATCAAAATTTCTCTATTTTCCAGTTTTATAGTACTGTATCTTCTTTTTTTTCCCAAAAATTTATTTAAGAAAATGGGAGTGAACACAGCTACCTGTTGTTACGACCTTTTGTTCATTGGTTTTAGTCTTTGGCTTAATGCCTTTCAAACTTTCTAAAGGTAGGACAAATCTGGCTGCACATATACATTTTTGAGGGCAGATGGCAGCAGAAGCATGACAAACACGGGGTTTTTTGAGTATCTGATGTAGAAAATGCCTCCATCTGCCAAGGGCTGGCTACTATGATGGAAAAGTACAAAGACCTAAACCTTGGTAAGTCCTGGAATTTGATTGTTCAGAAATACTAAAAGGCTGTGGCTTAATAGCTCTGTCTGTGTTATGTGTTTTGATACTGTCTACCAATCCCGGTTTTGCTAACTTAGTTTAAATTAATCAGTGCAATGTATTTTATTTAAGAAAGTGTAGTATCAATTCTGTGGTAAACATGACTGTGATCATTTTTGTGTTCCCCCTACAACAGCCATCGATTATGTGCTGCTGTGAGCTCAGGCTACACTCTTGAATGGTCTGTGCAGATAAATTACTGACCCCTCACTGCAGAAAAGACACTACTTTTTCTATTGCTGTTTCAGTAACCTTGAGAGGAGATGACTGGTAACAAATGCAACCCTGAGATAGATCCAAGGATATTGAAGATATGACAAATTATTCATTAAGAGTCTTCAGTGGAAAGGTTATCGTGATATATTTTAAGGCAGGCAATAGCTGCAATTATGTTTTAAATTATCGACCATCAATGTATAGCATGACGGCTCAGTTAGATGGGCAAGAAAGCAAGCTGAACAAAAAAGGACACCTGGATAACCTACTTGGAGCCACTTTCCACCACAGTGAAAAATGCAGTAGTTTGCCCTCCCCAAAGGAAATTCACATAAAACCACCCCTGGCAAAATAAAAAGGTGTTTTCCAGTACCATGAAAAAGGATGACTTGGTGCTGAGAATTAGCCATGCCCATCTCCTAGATTCAGACCTCAATTTTGCAAGTGAACTTTTCCTTTTGTAAGACTTCTGACCCTTAATTCATGCATGGTTTGAAAGCAAAAGTCTGAGGTGTGCTTAGGTCTATGAGACAGCTCAGTTTAGGTGATAATTCTCATTCTGTCACTTTTTTTTTTTTTCCCCCCTGTGGATTCTTCTTTCTTGTCTCAATATTCAGCTTTAAGGAGAAGAAAAAAATATTTTTCCTAACCTTCCTTCACCCAAACCATGGTTCTTTTCATGTGATGTTTACAGAAGAAGGATCAGGAACGTGTCTGAATAGCTCAAACTCTTTATTCCAGTATCGGTACCTGCCTATGAGCCAGTATGCCTCCCTTTCACCTGGCTTTGTTGGATTCCTTTGAATTGCTTTAATATGTCTCCTTTCATCTAAACTTATCCAAATAATTGGCAAACTTTGCTACATTGCTGCTCCTCCTCTAGTCAAAAAAAATTAAGTCTATACATTTCTGTCTGAGTATGGAAATCTTGCAACTCCCAAGTGTTATGTTTGTTCCCAATGATTAAAGTAAACCATTTGTTTCCGCTATTTTACCTCTTCTTAGGAGACTGCTGAGTTTAGTGTTCTCTAGAGAACTTGACAAAAGGCTTTTGAAAATCCAAAGAAATTACTTTGGCTATTTTTATCCATTATTTGTTGCTATTCTCAAAGGATCCTGAGGGAATAGAGGGCTCTGATTTTTCCACATAGGTTTGCCCCCATAGCAACCTATGCTTTTGCTCAGAATTCAAGCTTTTGGGCTCAGGGACTGCCTTTTCTGTTATTTTTTGAAAAATACATCACTTAGCTAAACAAGGTCCTGATTGAAGTGCTGTGGCATTATTAGTACATTAAAAGCACTTATGCCACTACTTCTAGTTCTGCTAATTCTGCTAGTTCCTTAACATCAAAATTAACCTTTGTATATTGTTCTCAGATATCCTCATAGGCTTCTTTTAAAGGCAAATATGGCACCAAAGTCGTTTCTTATTAGCTGAAAACAGGTGGCCATAACCTGTGTAGCAACTGTACATACACCAAAAGAGAGTACTAGTAACATTTTTTTAGCATTTTTTGCAGCCTTGAGACTTCCAGTACTCCAGGGAATCTGGCAAAACCAGCAGGAGTAATTAGGAAATAATTCCACACCAGAATGATTTCCTACTTATTCCCATTTCATCTTACAGCTGTGATTATTGTACTTTTCTGTTTGATTGGCTTTGCTTCCCAGGTCCTGCAGCCTCCATCACTGGTCCCTTCCAACCTAAGCTGTTCTGCAGTTCTGTGACAATAGCTTAACCACAGGTATGTCTTCAGACACTTCTCTCTGTGTTGCTTATTGTTTTAGCAGGACATGCTAGGAGAGTATGAATCTTTCAACGAGAGGAACCTCTAACTTGAGGGTAATCTTTCTTATTTCCCTTAGAACTCAAGAGGCAATTTTCTAAGCACTTCATGTATATTTGCATCCTATTTGAAGCAATGAAAATAACGCTTAAAAACTTTCTCTGTTAGCTTTGCAGTCAGTTCACCATGCAAGCAGCACTAAAATAGCTCACTGCAACCTTAGACACAAAGCCATATCTGCTTTGTGCTAAGAGATTCTTGGGTGAAGAAAATATTTAGGACATTCATATTAAGCCCCGATAGCCCAATTAGAGTAAACAGTCCCTGAATAAACATACTGAATGAACCATCCTCTCATGAAGGATGTTGGTTTGTTTTTTTTTTTTCCCCTGAAGTGGTGACTGTCTTGAGGAAAGAGAGGAGCTGTGTCATTTTATCCTGGCGGACTCTGTATCAAACAGCAATTGCCCTTTGCAGAGCACCATAGCACTGGGAATTTGTGACTACTGTGTATTCCATGTATTGAAGAACTTGAATCCTAGAGATTTCATTGGCTTGATGTGACTACACTAACCCAGGACACTTCCGCCTGCCTGAAGCATGTTTGAGTCCCCTTCTGAGCTGTATTCTGATTTCCAAGGCCCTGTTTGCACCAGCTCTGTCCCTAAGGCAGTCAGCATTGCCAGAAAGTGTACAGCCATGGCAATAAAAACTTTTATCCTCTTTCAGCCTGTTGGTTATAGTGCCTCTCTTCTAAAAATAAATCTGATTTGTTTGAAAGAATTGCACATGACAATGGACAAGGAATGGCTTTTAGTCTCCCTGCTCATCAGAGGGACTTATATTGGGTTGAATTTGTTTTTAACGGAAGATTTCTCTCCTTTTGGCTTCTGTTCTTTCCCAAGCATGACAGTGCTGAAGCCACAAGGCTCTTCCTTCTCAGCATATCTGTGGCCATCCTCATTTACCAACAGTTTGCAGATTCACCAATAGTATTCAAGCATAGTATGTGATCTGGTCATTAGAGAAGACAGAAACCAATGGTCCTTGCAAGACAACTTTGCAGGCGCTGGTTGTGTGCTGAGCTACATTTTGTGGTCCTGAGAGACAACAGATGTTCCTTATAATAAACAAGCAATATCCTCATACATGACTTTGTTTTGCTGAGTTTGGAAAGTTGGTATCCATTTCTGATCTCATTTATAAGTATCAGAGTTCTACGCTACTTTTATTGCCTAAGTAATATGCTGCTGAGAAATTAATTAAATTGTAATGAGCATCAATGAGGGGTAACATTCATCTTTCATATAGCAGCTGTGATACAGATCACTGACAGAAAACATATCCTAGACAATAGAAATTACTTTATCTGTTGTGCTGGTGACTAATGGAAAAGTTGAAGCTAAACCTTGCAAGGCAATAAATGAGCCAATACATGTACAAAAAGATGCACCAGTCTTCAGAGCTTCAGTATCTCATATCATTAAACAAATAAATTATTCTTCCCTTTGGGGGATTTGTATTGGAATAATCTTCAAACAATATGCTGGAGTATTCAAAAAGGCAATACTTCAGTTTGATTCCAAACATAAATAAACAATATATTTGTTTGGTTAGAAGTGTTGACATTTTTTAAAGCAAATATAAACACCTTTGCAATATCAAATTTCCAGAACACAAGTCTAATAATTATGGAAATTCTGAACAAGGTATCTCTTCATAGCATTGTATTGAATGTGATACACTCAATTTGAAGAGTAATTTTTAAAATTTCTTTCTTTTTTCTCCATAACCTCTATCTTATGGGGAAGTTTTTATAATGTCACCTTAAATTACAATTGCAACTCTCTTACCCTTATTTCTGAATTTCTCACTAAAGTTTGATGGCACAATTATGAAAATACTTCATAGATAAAAAACCCAAAACATATCTTATGATTGTATAAAATACATAAAACAAGCAGTTGTTAATTTTCATTCAGAGGACCCATTTTGGAAATGTCAAGTGTTTTGTTCACCACCAATTAACGTCCATCGATTCTAATACATCCTCAAAGACATGCACAATTAAGACATTGTTCCCTTCCCGCAGCAGAGGATGACATTTGTACTTCAACATGTAAAAACACTGAGATTTCAGGAATATTCTACATATTCCTCTCCCTCCTTTTTGTGGCTTTATAGTAGTTTTGCCCTCTTCATGCTGAACTAAAATACTTAATTTATCGTTTACTTTTTCCATTATTTTCTTATCATAAAATTTTGTGTATTTTTACCCTGTTTTTCTATGTGGTGTTGCATAATTTTGTGGATAAGCTGAGAGTAAAGGTAAAGTATGTTAAACTTCCATATTATGTGCTTACATTTTCAGGAAGTTGGAAGATATATTTCAGTGGTGTTTTTTGTTTTAGTAAGATGTAGTTCAGTGACATTTTCTTCAGTAAAGAATTGTAATTAAAGAAAATCATTTAAGAATTCATGGGCTCATACCAGTTCAGAGCCATTAGGCTAGGTAATTAGATGCACGATAAAAGGGCTGCATGGGGAAAGGAATTTAAACCCTCATTGAACTGCTACATCAAAAAGTGAATAAGAAAAAGAGTAAATTAAAAGTAGGAGTTATAGCTGGCAGGCAAAAGACAAAGCCAATTATTCTGGAAAAAGGAGTGCACGTCTATCTAGAGCTACTATTTATCACATGGAATAAGGTTGCTAAATGTGGAGGTAGTAAACCTACTGCCAGTTTCCCTTCTTGGTCCCAATGTCCTGGTCTTGTTCTGTTAGGAGGTGAACACCATTGGCCTTTCCCAGGACCTCTTCACTGATGAGTATGCCAAAGAGTAATAAGTATAGGAAGAGAAGCTAAACAACATTAAGGCCAGTTGACATGATTAAAGGCTCCATCACCAACCGGTTATATTGAAATGGATGGGAAGAGGAACGAGGAAATGAACTTGATGCCTGCTTGGTTTTTTTCAGTGGCTCCTAAACACGTATTAAATGCCAACCACACTTCAAGGAAGTAAGCAATCATGCAGCTGGGTTAGTTTGCTGGTGTTTGATAAGGTCTGAATTTACACCGAAGCTTTAATAACAGGAGTACTGGGCAAAGAGACTAAGGGGATTGATTACACTGTTCTAGCCCAGTGCACTATTTCTCTGAGTGTGTTCTATGCATCAAAGACTGAAAGATAGCCCTTCATGACTTGAAGGACCTAAATGCTGAAAACCTCCCTTCTTGGGAGAAGTATGGAAAACATCATGGTGTGATTCACACCCAGTTCCTAGAAGGAGACACATAAATTGTCCTGGCCAGGGGAAAGGATGGCTGTGTCCACGCTTAACCTTAGAGCTGTAGGTGTGTTTGCATGTCACTGACGCTGCAGGACTACTTATGATGGTGATGATGTTACTTCATTGATTTATAACTTGTGTGTTTGATTAATGTTGCCCTCTAAAGGCAACATTCAGAATGAGATGCAGGTCTCCCTGGGTTTATTTGTGGTTAAGTAATATTCAGACACACTTTTATCTGTGCACCATAACAGAGTTTGACAGCAAAAGACATTTTAAACTATTGATTTAACGAGGGGCATAGTTTTTCTTTAATGACTGTAAATGGTAAGATTATTTAAAACAAAAGATACAGTAAAAATTCCCTCTTTGCAACACCACTACCAACAAATGTTGCTCTGGTGGTCAACTTACTAATAAAACAGCAATAAAACAGCTTAATTGTGCTCCATATATTGTCATACATTTCAAGACCAGAAAGCACCTTTCCGACAGTCTAATCTGCACTCCACATAACCCTGGACAGAAAAGTTCATATAATAATTCTTCTGTCAAGCATCTAATTTTGCTCAAGATGGAGTATCTCATTTAGAAACCTGGGAAGCTCTGATGAGATGCAGCAATCCAGAGCAAGCATTAGAGATTTTTCCACCAGATTTTGCTAGAAAACCTCCCAGAGAGACCAAGCATGGGACAGGTGAAGCTTCGTCACTTCATCCCTACATGTGCTGTGAAAGGTCTGTGTGTGCCTGTGTAGAGGGAATGTCTCCCTGTCCCATCCCCGAGCTTCATAGGATGAAGCCATTCCTGAGCCAGATGCAAACTGGACTTAACTCCCATAGAACTAGTGTCTGTAATGGCAGTAAATTTAATGATTCCAACAATCTTTTAAGAGAAGGATAAAGATGATTTTTCAGTAAGATTATATTGCATCATAGAGGCTGTTTCAGTAAAAAAAAATGTATTTTTTTCACCTTAAGTAACAGAGGAGGCATTTCAGTAAGGAAGGAAAGGACTAGGCTGTCTTGTTTTTTTAATTCCTTATGTTTTCCTGGATGTTTCTTATCCTGTTCTGTCTTGTAAGTGTAGATAGAAGCATTAATTTAAAAACTTTTATCCAGTTTCCATTGACAGTTTGATTCTTTCCCACTCAGAGTGTATTTCAACTGACATTAAGAGCAATAGTACTATAGTGTGATTAAAAAACCCAAAGATTTAGGACACTAGCTGGTGTGTTTTGGTTTCTTTTTACATTTTAATTTCTGACCTCACTCTGTACACATTTATTATCTTTTAGGATGAGTCTAGCTCTGATCAAGGCTTTCCAGTGTTAACTGTACTAGGCAGTAGTTTCTCATGTTTTTGCCAAGGAATAGCAAGTTCCCTAACCTGCACCCCATAATGCATTCCTCATTACGGACCCCAGGGGTCACCTACCTAGCAAGAGCATGTTCCACGTTCTCTGCAGAGGATTCCTCATGGTGAAAGCCCAGATCTGCCACATGAAACCGATGTGCTCAACACTTTACTGAGGTTGTCAGACAACAATTAGATACCAGATACTTGAGCTACTGCTGATTTATGATGGGCTTGAACTGGTGGCCTTAGGACAAAACCTGCTGTCAAGCTTTCTGAGCTATCTGCTGCTTTGTTTTGCTTTGTCTTCTACTTGCTTTCTTACTTTAGTGACAACTCATGAATAAAAGCAGAGATGGAAAAAGTACAAAAGTTATGCCTGGAACTACAGAAAGACAGAAGGCAATTTAAGGTATTTTTTCTTCCCAGAAATCAGAAGAAACTAGGAGAAACTACATGCTCTGAGCAATCCAGCTTTTAAATGATTGATACTTTCTCCAGCATCCTCCCAAAAAGACAGTTGTAGAAGGTGATTTAACATAACTTTGTTCTTTCTCAGGGGAAATAATAATCTCTTTCATAAAAATTCTACCCTAATTCCTTTGATGTTCTGCTACAAGCAAACATCTAACTGGCATAAATTACTTTTCTAGTGAAATGAACAGAATTTGGTGGTAAAATTGAGCTGGAAAATTTTTTTATTATTTTAATTTGTTTGTTTGCTGTGAGGATGAAGATCACAGATAGTACACCACTGATTATGACATTTAATGTAATTCTGGCACAGAATTATTTCTTGTTGGCCTCAGCAGCCATGATCTGAATGCCATTAGCAGGGACTTCCCCTGGCACACCAAAGGATGGCTGCAGGGAGTGCTCCAGGCTGGTCTACTGGCCCTTATCCAAAAATGCTGCCTTCTTAGCAAAGCCCGCAGCTTCTGCCCAACAGTTCTCACTAAGGCTGATGTTGGGAATCGGGGTTGGAGCTGTCTGCAGCTGCACCTGTACCTGCTTGCACCAGCCACTGGAGACACGGTGCGAGTGTCTGCACCTCTGTCCTGTGAAAACAATTGCTTTCATTCAGCATTACAAGATAAACAACAAAGCTTGTTGCAAAGTGTGGCGTGCAGGGCCTATGTACAGTCCTGAATCTTCATTTCACACGCATTTCTATCTGCAGCGCTGAAGTGTTAACACATAGTATATTGTTATGGGAAGATCACAGAATCCCAGTGTGGTGGGGGTTGGAAGGGAGCTCTGGAGATCATCTCATCCAACCCCCCTGCTAAAGCACGGTCACCCAGAGCAAGGTTTGGAGTGTCTCCAAAGAAGACAACTCCATAACCTCTCTGGGCAGCCTGGGCCAGGCTCTGGCACACTCACAGCAAATAATTTTTTCCTCATGCTCAGATGGAAGCTTCTGGGTTCCACTTTCAGCCCATTGCTCCTTGTCCTATCACTGAGCACCGCTGACAAGAGACTGGCCCCGTCCTGTTGACACTTACCCTTTCGATATTGATCAGCATTGATGAGATCCCCTTATTGCCTTTCAGGAACACCATTTAAAGCATATCAGAAATCTTTATAAACTCTAGTGACTGCAATTCAGGCTTCCTTGAAATAGCTGATGAATATGCAGACTCTTCAGCAGCTGCAGAATTACTGAGGGTATTTGTGTGTTTTCCATTTTCTAGAAGGTGAAAAAACAGCCACAAAAATCAGAAGAACAGACTCTCTTTTCTGTACAGAAATGACCTACAGTGAAGAGACAAAAGAAGTTGTCAGCTCAGACATGGATGTGAAAGACTCAAAATCTTTTTCTGAAGGCTCAGGTTGACCAAAGTAGACAATTGAGAAGCTGACAAAGTAGGATGAAAGCCAGCAGTTGGGTTAACAGTTTTTCTGACTGAAAAATATATACCTAATCACCTCCTAAAGAAGCTGATTCTGGAGACAATATGAGTAACTACACAGTAGGATACAGATATGATGAAACAGAAAACATTTCTTATTTGTGTTCCTCTCCATCCACCCTACTGTCTGCATCATTAGCAGCCCAAGTTGTAGATCTCGATATTTTTGTATTTCTTCCCATCTCTGTAGGGTTTACAGATAAAATCCTGACACCACTGACCCCAGGGGCTCTGGGATAGTCTTCAGCATCCTCAGTCCTCTTCAGGCTAGACAGCAAAAGCTATGTCAGTAAATCCTCTGTGTGGATTAGTTCCTAGGATAGTTTTATTTATTTCTATGAGCCAACACTGGAACATATGCATTGAAAAACTCTGTTTGTGTGGCCTTCAACAGCAGCTGTTGGACTTGTTCGGCACTTCTGCAATTTTGTATGTTTCTGGTAGGCAAAAAAAATATCACAGAAGTATGCCTGGTTTCTGTTAAAATTTAGGTCTTTTGGCAGATGACAGATTCACCTCTTGCCTTCTAAACTTCCACTCAGTGACTTATAGTATGTTAATTTTTAACTATCCTGCTGAGCAGAGGCATTCATAATAAATATGATATGTGTTACAATTTATTTTTACTGTAGTGTTAAACTAGGGTTTTTTATAGCTCTGCGTTATGAAGAAAAAGTAAATTTTCAGTGAAGGTACTTAAGAGGGCAAAATGCTCTCTACAGTGCAGATGGTTCCTCTTGCCCGGATACTCCTTTGTTTAATTACAGCTGCAATGATATTTAAATATAGTCTTGAGTCATGTGTCTGATTTGCTGCTTTTGCTGCAAGGGGGCTTTCCACTCAAGGGAAATACAGTTCCATTATATTCCAAAGTTTACAACATTTAAAAGAAAGCACTATTCCAGTAAATACGGTGCATGTTTTCTGGTTCAACATTTTTGTCTTAGTTGACAGAACTGGGAATTAACGCTGTTCCATGCCACGCTCAGGTGATCTGGGTCATAAGGCTACTTGTTGTAAATTCAGCTGACTGAGATGTTATGAAAAGTTTTTGTATATCTGTGTTTTCTCATCTTGAACAAGAGAAATGAGAGTCTGAAAGTATTGTTGTTAAGTAATTTGAAATCACCTAACAAATCTCTTGCTCGCCTAGAAAGAATGGAGACTTCCCATTTCAAGAAGTGTCGTGTACTGATATTTTTTTTTTTAAAGAGCACTCTGAAAGAGTGTTTTGAAGGGGGAAAAACTCTGCATGTTTTTGGGGTTGTCCACAGGGAGGATGTTTGAAAAGTAACTTTCTGTACAACACCAATAAGATTGCGTTTTTTACCCAAGAAAGCAAGACTTGTGATCATGCTGTGTGCAGCCACAAGAGCACACAGATCTCAGTACATTACTGGGGGAGAGCACCAAGTCCAGACCCAAGGATGAAGTGCACCCAAACCCAACAGGAGGGTACAGACCTCAAAATACTGAATTTCATTGTCTCAGGAAAGTCAGTGACAACCAGAAGTGAGACCCTTGTGAGTGAAAGGTAGTGCATGACATCAGCCTTTATTAGACTCCAGAAAATCCACAGATAGAGAAGTTGTGAAGCCCAGGCTAGAGAAACAGTTTTGCTAGGTACTCATATTCTCTGTGTTGCAAGATAATAAAGCAGCGCCCAAAATTATTTAAGTTGAATCTGGCCCTTTTAGGTCACCATAGGAACTGCTGCGTGCTGGAAATTTTTTGCAGGAGTGTTCTGCTGCTCAGGGAAGCTCCTGAGTTCTTGAAAATATGGCTTTCAGGAACCTTAAAATTCTGGTGCATAGGCAAATAATAAATCTAATGCAAATCTTGGCAGCTTTTTACCATGAACTGATATGCCTCTCAGAACCTGCTATATTTGTAAAGTCCAGGAATATCCATCTATTCAGTCCTCTGAGTAATATGTTGACATATTAAAGTTATTACTGTCCTTTACAAACCAGAGGGTTAAACTGCATTTAGCCTGGGAATTGCACAGAAGGGCAGAATTAGTCCTATATTTGTGTTCAATGCATGTCATAGCAATATATAATGCACAGGTTAGACTCCATTCCATGATGATGTCTTATCTTAGCAGGACAGACTTGTGAGCTATTGAGATTTCGTTAAATAGATAAATCAATTTTTCAAGGACATCTCTTGAGCTGAGGAAGGTACCATACAAATATTACTTTACATGTAAGCTATCATTATGTCTCATTGCAGTTTACTATGAAGCATGACAAAATGGGCCAGCCTAAGGACACCTTGTCAATCCCACTGTGCCCTTCCATGAAGGAAAAACTCTGTTGATCAATGGTTGCTAATAGTGGTGGGTTTAACGGAGATTTGTCAATTTGAAAGAAGTGCATATATGAATATGTGTGTTCTTTCATTACTGAACATACGTTTTAAATCATGTTAGAAATGAAAAAGTGTCCCTTTATGACAGTACTTGAAAAAGTGTCAAGTATGGAGTTTGAAAAACGTGTTACACTTTTTCTGTAGGTGTCTAGAAGGAATTCTGAGAAAAGTTGTAAGTGCAATTTCGGTGCTTTCTAGAGAAGAGAACTAGTCAATGCAACAGCAGGGCATCTGATGACCTGACACCATATCCGGATGCAGGATATAAGAGGACACCATTTCATCAAATAAATAGTATCAATTTTCATTCTCTGTTTTTTAAAAACTAAGAAAATTATAAAGGATTTATCTTTTTCTTTCTCTTTTTAAAATTTTTATTTTCCTTTTTCTTACTTTTGTGGTTGACAGATTTTTTTTTATTACATATGGTTAAGAAGATTTGATAGTTTTCAAAAAATGTAAGTAATATTTTAGTTTTTGGGATGTGTATCCAAGATCAATTGCCTTTCACTTTAGCATTGGTATAGGATTTTTTTCTTTATATTCTTTTACTCTGAAATTTTGGTATGTTGGATGTTTGATAGCAACCATCTGCTTGTAAATCCTGCAAATGTTCATTAGCATTGCATTGTCTGATCTTTTAACAAATTCAGAGATTTAGCAGATATCAGCAACTCTGTTTTCAGAATTAGCCCAAATAAAAACCAGGAGCTCTCTCAGATGTGGCTGTAGCCCACCAGCTGACCCATAGTACATGCTAAACCAGCCAGTCATTAGGTACAATAAGTCAAACCATGAGAGATTGCTATGACAAGTCTTTCCTGCTTCACAAATAAAGTAAATAAAATACATTTGCTTGATTTTAATTGTATATTTGTCTGAAACTGCGAGGCAACAATGTGCAAGACATGCTAGGCATTTTTAATTTTAACCTGATATATTATTTGTAAGGAGATCTGGAAGTTGTACTACAATGTATCCATGCCTGGCAGTTCAGACATAATTGTGGTAGTCAGCTGTCCCTGGTCATTACAAGTTTTGGCTGCCCCTTCTCATTGTGGTTAGAAGGTCAAGGCTGTTTGTCATGGCAGATTTAGATACCTGGTATCTGAAATAATTGTGATGATGATCCAGCCTGAAATCACTGTGCTCTCCATATTGGGGCACTTATTTCCTGCCTTGCTGTTTTTGTAATTTTCCAGTGCATCCTATGAGGTTTTCGTAGACTCACATCAACCCAGCGCTTTCTTTCACCTTTAAATGCTGGCATGACTCAGCTTCAGTGTTTAGCTCTCCAGTGGGCATCTCAGAGCTGTGCCAGCTCCCCAGCAGGCAGCCTGGCATGCTGGACAGAGGAAAACTTCTCAACTGGGAAGCCTGAAAACAAGAAGTGTCACTGTCAGCTATGGAAGAATTGTACGTCTTTTCCTGACCTTAATCCCCAGCCATTTCTGGGGCTGGAGCCAGACTGACTGTTCCCAATGCACACTGAAATGCTCTAATGGGAGTGTCACAAAAAAGGGCAAAATATAGAGACAGACAGGGGGATCACCTCGGACCCTTTTCAATACTGTCCAGCCAGCAAATATTAATTAATTTTCCCAGAAAAGGGAGAGGGAGAAAGAGACAGGACCCTTGAGCCTGACCCACCTGCCACACTCTGGTTAAGGAGGAGGAGAATCACCTTGGACCCTTTACAATCTGCCCAGCCTGTCAGGTGAACTAACAGCGGCACTGGAAAAACAGATCCCTGCTGGCAGCTCGCCAGATCAGAGGGTGACTGTCTTACAAGCAGCAACACTTAGACAGGATCCCTTATGTCTCAAAATTAAAGTTTCTGGAAACTTTGTCATATTTTGATTGGATTAAAAATCTAAAAAAACAGTATTTTCACCATCATTACTGACGCACTGGTTGTGTACCATTGTTTTTAACGCACTGGTGGTGATCCATTTCACCATTGTTGTTGCAATCCATCTTTCTTGATGGTGGCTATAAGGTTGTCTTCACCGAAAACATGCTCAGCTGGATCAGAACAATCATTGGTTACCTTATCCCTGATAACAGGGAGTAGCTGTGCTACCTTCATAGCACCCTGCTCCCTATTTCAGTGGGGAGTTTGCATATTCTGTCAGCCAGAGCAAGTCACAGCCATAGCAACCACTTTCCACTCCTGTGATCAGCAACCCAGTCTCACAGAAGGCAGCTGCAGCTCATGTCAAAATGTAAGTCTAACTTGGGGGTGGAAGATAGGATTTTTCTTATTTTTCCCCCGTAAACATTTTCTCACATGGGAGTTTAATAATCAGATATTTTTGGATCTTAACAGAGCATTTACACAAGAAACGTTAGAACATAATTGGGGAAAGGGCATCACAGAATCATAGCATGGTAGGCGTTGAAAAGGACCTTTGAGGATGACCTCATCCAGCCTCATTGCTACACCTAGACCAGGTTCTTAAGGATCGCGTCCAGGCCGGTTTGTAATCTCTCCAGAGAAGGAGACTCCACAACCACTCTGGGCAACCTGGGCCAGGGCTCTGCCACCCTCACAGGGAAGAAGCTTTTCCTTCTGTTCAGATGGAATCTCCTGGGTTCCAGTTTGTGTCCATTGCATCTTGTTCAGTCTCTGAGCACCACTGAAAAAAGTCTGGCCCCATCCTTTTGGCAGTTTCCCTTTAGATGTTGATCAGCATTGTTGAGATCCCCTT
This sequence comes from Coracias cyanogaster, assembly GCA_033124195.1. Taxonomy (NCBI): domain Eukaryota; kingdom Metazoa; phylum Chordata; class Aves; order Coraciiformes; family Coraciidae; genus Coracias; species Coracias cyanogaster. The sequence continues at coordinate 28,807 of JAVSBS010029314.1, read as the reverse complement.
TGAGTCTTCTCTTCTCCATGCTAAACAGCCCCAGGGATCTCAGCCTTTCCTCAGCATCTCCATAGCCTCCACTGGACTCTCTCCAGTAGTTCCTTGTGTCTCTTGAACAGGCAAGGCCACAGCTGGACAGAATACTCCAGAGGTGGCCTCTCTGGGGCATAGTAGGAGGAGAGGGGAATCTCTCTCAACCTGCTGGCCACACTCTTCTGAATGCACCCCAGGATCCCATTGGCCTTCTTGGCCACAAGGACATGTTGATGGCTCATGGTGAACTTGTTGTCTACCAGCACTCCCAGGCCTTTATCTGCAGAGATGCTTTTCAGCAGGTCAACCCTTCACCTGTAATTGTGCAGGGAGTTATTCCTCCCAGGTGCAGGGCACTTGCTTTTGTTTGCACTTAATGAAGTTCCTCTCCGCCCAGCTCTCCAGCCTGTCCAGGTCTCACTGAATGGCAGCACAGCTCTGGTGTGTCAGCCACACCTCCCAGTTTGGTTTAATCAGAAAGCTTGCTGAGGGTCCACTCTGTCCTTTCATCCAGGTCATTGATTAATATGTTGTAGAAGACTGGACCTGTCCTGACCCCTGGGGAGCACCACAAACTGCAGGCCTCCAACTAGACTCTGGATGTCTAATATAAATACAGATGGGCCTCTAAAACTTGTCACAGAGTTAACATCCCCAGTATCAGTGGAAAGTGCATTTGATATGGATTCTTGAAAATTAGAAACCACTGCAAACAGCAGAATAGGATAAGATGGAGAAACAGAAAGTAGTAAAGTACTTGTGTCTATCCACATACCGTGGAAACATAAATTTTCAAGAGCTGCCATGTTAGGAGTTAAACAAGAAGGTCATTTAGTGGAGATTTCAGCATTAAATAATTAATCATATTCTTCAAAGACAGTAACTTTAGCTGTTTCTCTCCCTAGTGCCATCTGAGGAGATAAAAGTCAATGCAGGGGAAGTTGCAGAAAACACCAGTGGCAGGGGAGAGGATTATGCAGCTTCCCACCCAAGGGACGGAAGAGTTTAGGAAGAGGACAGTGTGATTTGCTGGAGAAAGAAGATATGATCTGTTTTCCATCCTAGGTTTTGCTATCACTTAGGCAACTCTTGGGCTCACCACTGCAGCATCCTGCCCAGCAGTCCACTCTTATCTTTCTGCCCTCCTTCTGAAAGTGAAGGAATAAAGGGAAAGGGACATTCCAGCCCATCGGAGCAGATGGCTGGAGCTGGGTCAGCAACAACCCTTGACAAAATGTCTTTCTGCTTTGGTTATTTCCGGTGGTGGGAATGGAGATTGCAAGGTCTCTCTTACATCTCTAAGGGAAGAATATCCTGTGCAGAATGAGCAGCTTGCTAAACACAGGAGGCCAGTAAGGCTGAATCCCATCTTGTCCTTACCAGCCAGGTACCCTTGTCCTCCCTGCCATCTGCACACTGGGGCTCAGCCTGCTTTGCTGCTGCCTTCAACTGCATGACAGAATCACAGAATCATAGAATCATTTAGGTTGGAAAAGACCTTTAAGCTCATCAAGTCCAACAGTTAACCCAACACTGCCAGGTCGCCACTAAACCATGCCCCTCAGCACCAATCTATATGTCTTTTAAATACATCCAAGGATGATGACTCCACCACTTCTCTGGGCATCATATTACAGACAAAGAAGCAGTTATGTGTATAAGGCCTCCAGCTTTCTGATGGACCTCTTGTAGGTCTTACTACAAGGCAGATCGAATGGAGAAATGCATGGGCTTGTTATCAGCTCTCAATTGGCAGGAGAATCACGGTGTGGTAGATTTAGAAGCTACACAATTTCTGCAGGGGGAAATACAACAGTCACTAGATTTACTTGCTAAAGTGGAGGGAGGTAAATCAGTGAATAACAAGAATAACACTTTGTCTCAATGCCTTATCATCCTACAGCTGCTTCCCACTGTGGGCAAACAGCTTGCACTGCTCTTTCTTGGACCTTGACTGCTAGTTTTGACATTACAGAGTTACCATAACAGGGAAGAACCACGTAAGTTCAGCAGTTTTTACTCAGACAAACAGTGCATCATGTGCTCAATAGAGGTCTAATGTGTTTATAATAAGACACCTTTTCATTCTGCTGGATTAAGACCAGTCAGACAAAACTGTTGAATTGTATTTGGCTACAGTAAGCTTCAAAGGTAACACTTCAATATATTAGATCCTCAGAGGGATACCTTTTTCATTTACAGTAAGTCATAACATATTGGTAGAACTGACCTAACTGTAGGAGAGATGTTTTAGGTGGTCTATTGGAATTCTTCACCAAGTAAAATTAAAATTGTTGAGGATGGAGCACGGAGAGGAAAAGTGTTGTCCTGTTTATAGGTGGGTGGTGAAAATGAAGAAACAGATGTTTTTTACCTATACTTTCTGTGTGTTTATGGTCATTATATTTCTGTAGGTGTAGCTCCATTATAGAAAACAAGTCTCATCTAAAAATGATAACAACAAAAGAGGATACTTCCCCTGAATCCTATAGTTACTCTCTTCACTGGCTACTCATACATGTTATTTGATGTGTTTTTGTGTATTCTCTAGGAGCTGTCACTATAACCAGAAAAAATACATGTTGCTAAAAAATAAAAGACAAAAAAATGTGAGCAGACATCAGAAAGGATGTGATTTAGAGGAAAACGTAGCCTGTATACTGACAGCAGACACAACTGGAGGCATTTTACAAGTAATTGAGAGGTTGCCTCATGTCACGTTTCTGCTGTCACACCTATCAAAGAGTGAGTGTGCTCCTCTCTGCCGTGCAAGTCACTGTTTACTGAAATGGGGGAAAGATTAGAGCCACCAAACTGACAAATAGGCAAACATGAAGGAAAGTGAAAACATGGCTCTGGCAAGCATTCGGAGCCCAACAATAACTACAAGGGGTGATGCTCTTTCAACTCCACCTACACTTTCTTTACGATATCAACAGTGATTATATTGAAGAAAAAGCCTTTTAGAAATCAGCATATTTTAAAAAATAAACTGTTGTGTCAATTAGCAGGTAGAAATCAGATCTCCTATTGTAATTTAAACAGTTAGAAAGGACGTATAATTTCTGACAAAAAGCTTGCGATAACACAAGCCACGTTGAAAATAATTAAATTGTACTTTTGAAAGCCTAATGCAGAAATTTACCTTGTCTTAAAATTTTAATTTAGATAATTGTACAGAACTTTGCAGGCTAACAAAGCCATTTATCTACAACATTTGCCACATGTATTTTACATGAGGCATACGGTGCCTCTGCTGCAGTTACTCCACTATGTGGAATATGTCTGACTAGCATGTGGAGAAGAGATTTAAAATGCTATTGTCTCAGTATCACTTGTCCCCTTCTGTTGTGAATCATGTTGTTCATTTTCTCTGCTGCTTAGAATGAGACTATGAGTTGCCTTTTCAGGTCAAAGGAGTCCTTATGGTGCAGCTGTTGTTCTTTCTTAACTTCTATAGGGACTATAAACTTTTCTATCAACATGGGCAGCAGCAATAACCTGGGAGTATTGGTGGTGGAGTTTTCATTGTGTTTTGATTGTTGGTTGCTCCACCCCCTCAAGGAACTTATGAGAATTCAAAGGTATTTTTCTGCTTTACACTATGAATGTTTTTGCACCTGACACCATATCTGAAAAAGGCCAATATTCAGTATGAACCAACAATGTACTAAAGAATCAAGCTTCAGAGTGCTTGTCACACCAGGAGCTATGAGACGTTGGCCAGTATTACTGCGTTGCTATGTACCTGAGGTAGCTTTTCATTAGCAACCTGGCACATCCTGACATTAGCCTCAATGCTTCAGTCCAGAATCAAGCGTGACCTGATTTCTCCTGCCAGGGAGCAAGGTGGCAAAGGTCTACCCTGGAGGTTACTAGCACATAGTAAGCAAGTGAGTGTTCATCTATTTTTAAATTTGTAATTGTATCTATAAAGTGTAAAAGTTTCCTTTAGAGCCCTAGTGCTTTGTTGTGACTCACATTACATCTCTTCCTGCCAGCAGGATCTTAAGACTCAAAAGTTATAGGCATTCCCATTTTGGCATTAACACTTGTCACTGCAGCAAAAAAAGGAACACTCCCATTAAAGTCCATGCCAGTGTGTTATGCTGCTTTTCTTTTCTGTCGCTGTTCCCTGAGGTTCCTGTTCTTCACTTAACTGCTCTGATAAATGGAACAAAATTTTTTCCCCAGACCAACCCTTCAGATACATGAATCAGATTTTATGACCTTTTTTTGTGATACCATTGATAGATACCATGAAGCTGGCATGGACATACAAAAAGAAGATGATCCTGCATCCAGCTCTGCAGCCCCCAATATAAGGGCACGGATCTGTTAGAGGGGGTCCAGAGGAGGTCACAAAGATGGTTGGAGGGCTGGAACCCCTCTGCTGTGAGGACAGGATGAGAGTTGTTCAGCCAGTGGAAATGTGCCTCCTGAGAAGAGAAAAGGGAATGTTTCAGATACCAGACTTGTGCCTGCATCATAAAGTTTTTTTGCTGATAGCTTTTTCAGTCCTGTAAAATTAGCAACTCAATTCTAGTTTGAAGTGATCCAACTTTGTTACATTTATGCTGTTAGAAAAAAAGTAAATACATCCCTTTATAAAATATCAAACAGTTTCCGAAAACAGCTGGGACACTCATTTCAATGTCCTTCTTTGCAATTTACGTTACTCAGCAGGTGGTATAAAGCCATTTGAGTATCACTCCTGAGTTTTTGTGAATTTGCAAAAAATGTGCGTAACAATGCTTCCTTTCAGCATAATAACCTTATGGCAGGTTTAATTGGTTCTCAGGATACCTTTGTTATTTCCACAGCCTTTCAGTTTTTCATGCAAATATGATCTGTACTTTACTTTCAAAGCTCTATTGAAATAAAGTAAAATGAAAATTCAGCAATTCACTATTTCATGTCTTATAATGTCTTAATAGAAAGAGAAGCATCTGGGGAAATATACAGATGTTATAAAATCAGATGTTTGGGAAGAAAGGGTGTTTCGTGTTATTTACTATAATGTTTTTAAAGATATTTAAATAGTTATTTCTGAACATTGATCTTAGCTATCTGTGAATACTCCTTGTTGGATATATGTTAACAGACATCGTATTAATGCAAAGGAAAAAAAGTTTTTCAATTTGTACTCTAGAGACTTTTTTTTCTGTATTTTTTGTTACGCTGAAATAAAAGCGGGAACTCTAGTGAGGATGACAATTAATTGTAATTCTGTAAGGTCATGACTGTCCTAGAATTCAAGTTTCTGTCTCTTTATAATAAAGAATTGGTGACTTCATGGGTCAATATTAAAATATTAAAGTATGGCCCAAACGGCTTTTATAGAGCTATCTTGCACTTGAGAGGTGTGCTGCACATCTGAGAATGAGTCACTGGATGCATGTATGAGGCAACCTGGCTGACTTCATCAACTGAAGATGTCACTGATCTACAAACTGCTGGAGGGAAATGTTTTGGGAAAGCATCACTGCACATTTGCCTTGTGTGCATGCTTCCTGTGGCATCTGCTGTTGGTCATTGCCAAAGACAGGCTACCTGACCAGATAGACTATTGATCGATCCAATCCAGTACTGCTCTCTGATCTTTTCATCTGCCTGGGTCCCTTCTCAACATCCCTGAAGGAAACAAAGTTGCTGGTGGCAAAAACCAAAAGCTGTTATTATCCGTTGGTTAAAAATGTAGGAAACAAAGAATTGAGAAAGATGATCAAAGGCCTTCCTCAAACATCCATGCCAGGTGTTGTTCAGGTGTTTACCAGGAGACTTACCAGTGAGATGAGGTTTGCTGATGATACTCAATTAGGCAAAAAAAGGGAAAAGTCATGTTAAGAGTTGCAGAAGGACCTTAGAATAGTAACTTAGCAGATAAAATAGATGAAATTCAACAATGATGAGTACTATGTGAGTCATACAGGAAAAAAGAGTCCAGGCCTCCATACTGAACTCCAGAATATTAGTACTTGAGAAGTTATAATATGTAAATATATGAAAACTTCACATCACTGCTCCATTACAGTAAAAATCAAATCACGTTAGGAATTTTTAAGAAAGGAAAAAAAATCCCAAAGATGTAATTACAGCACTGTGTATAACTACAACATCTTGAGTATTATTTGGTGTTCTGATTCCCTGCCTCAAAAAAGATGTAAGAGAGCTAGAAAAGGAACACAGAAGGTCAAGAAGGATCATCAAAGGCAGGAAGCCGCATTTCAGGCTTGGGGAAGGGGATGAAATTGAGATTTACAACTCATGAGTGGAATAGAGAAAATGAATATAAGACTATTAATCATTATCTGTCTCCCTTGATACAAGAATTAAAGTATGTTCCTACTATAAGAAACGTCCCAGGCCCAAGAAGAAGAGAAGCATACCACACGCCCACAAAACTCTGTATTTTTCCAGAAAACATGTTTAAACAGTGGAATTTCTTGAAACAAGGTGTTTAAGGTGAGGAAAGATTTGTATGGGTTAAAAATCTAATTGGGCAAATTCACTGAAGGAAAAGGCATCAAGGGTATCTGAATCCAAGAGAACACAGCCTTGCTCAGGAAGATTTTGAGATAGAAATTGCTGGACGTTGGGAAAGGACACTTGCTAAACCTAAATATTTATGATCAGAAATAGCATAGAGGTCTGGGTCCAATTCTAGGTTAACCTAGTACAATCATTCTTATGAATTAAGATGTAATAACTAGTAACGGAAGAGTGCTTCTCATTCCTACAGGTTTGGGACACAGCTGCCAGAAGGCTGGCAAAGTAGACCCTTGCAGATCACTTGATACAAGGGCTTCCAAATTCTTGCCCTATAAAGTCAATATGAATCTTGCCAGGAAGGTCAACTCTTTTCCTGGGTGGACTCATCAGTGCTGAGCAGTTGAGAAGGGCTCTACACAGGAAAAACCCAGGAGTCACATGGGATCTCATGTTTTTCTACCTGTGGTATGGGAATCATAGAATCCTTCAGATCAGATCATTGAGTCAAACCATTAACCCAGCACTTCCAGGTCACCACTAAACCATGTCCCTCAGCACCACATCTCCATGGCTTTGAAACACCTCCAGGGATGGTGAATGCACCACTTCTCTGGGCAGCCTGGGCCAGGCCTTGACAACCCTATTGAGGAAGACTTTTTTCCTGATGTCGAACCTAAACCTCTCCTGATGCAACGTGAGGCCATTTCTTCTTGTTCTGTCACTTGTTAAGTGGGAGAAGAGAGCAACACTGAGAATTCATATTTTGTACATGCAGTAGTTGCAGTCTTTTTCTACCCGTGTAGTTTAAAGCCCTGAATGAAGGTCCTTTCCCAGTTCATGAGGTATAGATACTCCTGCAGACTGCTGACATATTACTGATCTGTGATCCTTTTGGGCTTTTTTCTTTGTAACTGCCATCTCCACAGTTAATTGTATATACATAGTTCTCAAAATTATATCAGTAGGTGCTTTCTTTCATGTCAAAAATAAAAGGCTATTGAGTTTTGATGCATATGTTTAGCATTAGTCAGGCATTACTTATGGCATCAGTGTCACTTGCTGGTCTCTAATACCTAGATCCTAATGCCAAACAAACAATTAATAGTCAGAGTAGAGCCAGACAACTAAAATCAAGAAATGAGGCAGCTTGATTAATAGCTAAAAACATCACTGGAACACTGACAAGCTGGCATATAATATTTATGGATTTAACATTGTGAAGTAACTAATAGTTAGGAAAAGAGAACTGGGCTGCAAAGAACATATTATAAATAAATGATTTATTCTACCTGACATAAGCGCCTAAAAATACTATCTATGCCCATAAAGGGCCAAAGTAATGGTGCACTTAAATCTTGATGGAATAAAACATGCCTTTTCTATATTCCTGTTTATTTTGTTCTTTTTTGTTGTTGTTTGTGAGTGGAGGAATAATTACTTGCTCTGGGTTTTTATTCATTCTCTGAAGTGTTGGGGTTTTTTCTATGGTATGTACTGAATTTTATTGGTCTTGTCCTCCTGTCATTTTTGTGTGGCAATTAATTCATGATATCTAACGCACAGCCCTGAGAAGGGGCTGGCATCCTCAGTGTGTCAAGGAAAAGGACATAATTCACAGCTACGTTTTGGACTATCACTGGCTTCTGAAGTCTTCTTATTGCAATGGCTAGCAATTAATGTAATTGACTTAGTGCCTTTTGCAGACAAAGTCCCTTTAATAACTGTGGGCTTAATCCAGCCCTTCCTTGCAGCACAAGAGTTCAGGTAATGCGTGTGACCATGCAGCTTAGACAGCTCAGTTTCCTTAGAAACTGAGCAGGAAAGGCCAGCAACTCTGGTGGTTTGAAGTCACGGCTTCCATTTGAGTTATCAAGGTCTCGATGTGTCCACATCCAACCATTTTAACTCTTCAGCAGCTTTCACCTCTTCTTTCTCTTACAATCACCCGTCCTGCACTGCAGTTCCTGTGGGTAACTGATCCAACCCCCAAATTGTACCACTTCCTGTAGCTTTCTTACCATAGAGAACAGCCCAGCATCTATCAAGGAGAACTTACTGTGGTGTATTTTCTTCAGCAAGTAAGCCTCAGTTGCTTGCTAATGCCTAATAAATCATCTAGCAGACACCAGCAAGCTAAAAAGATAAGAGCTTCAGGTTAGCTACCTTCCCCAGCTGAGATTCATCCACTTACACCACAAAACTGCTGAAGCTAAGACAGTGTTAGCCACAGAATCATAAAATCATAGACTGGGTTGGAAGGGACCTTTAAAGGTCATCTAGTCCAATCCCCCTGCAGTCATCAGGGACACCTCCAACTAGAGCAGGTTGCTCAGAGACCTGGCCATCCTCATCAGGAATGTCTCCAGGGATGGGTTATCAACCACCTCTCTGGGCAACTGGGACCAGGGTCTCACCACCCTCAGCGTGAAAAAATTCTTCCTTGTCTCTAGTCTAAATCTCCTCTCTTTTAGTTTAAATGTATCACCCCTTCTTTTGTTGCAGCAAGCCCTGCTAAAAAGTCTGTCCCTATCTTTATGATTGGCCCCCTAGAAGTACTGGAAGACTGCAAGGTCTTCCTGGAGCCTTCTCTTCTCCAGCTGAACAACCCCTACTGTCTCAACCTGGCCTCACAGCAGAGGGGTTCCAGCTCTCACATCACTTTTGTGGCTTCCTCTGGCCCTCCTCCAATAGGTCCATGTCTCTTCTGTGCTGAGGACTCCAGAGCTGCCGCAGCACTGCAGGGGGGTCTCACTAGAGAGGAGCAGAGGGGCAGAATCTACTCCCTCGACCTGCTGCCCACACTGCTGGGGATGCAGCCCAGGAGATGGTTGGTCCATCAGTACAGATGGACTCATATTGGACTATCAAACACAGCTTGTGGGTCTTTTTCTAAGGGGCTGTGAAATCTTGTGTGTTGGTATCCTCAAGTGAAGCGGGTTACAAACTTCCTGAGCTTTCTGCAACCTGTTTGTGCTCGTTTGCCATCTGATTCCTAGGAAGTTAAACTGTAAGCAAGATGGATCACTGGTTTTGAAGAATGGAGTAGAGGTGCTTAAAGGAAGCACATGCCTTTGAAAAGCAATGTATTTTGACTATTTTTTGGTGAAGTGTTTGCTCTGTGAAACTCTCACATACAGCCTGGGTGCTATTAAACCAATCTTCTCACCCCTATGTACATGTTTGTACTTACCTCTATATAACAGGAGTCAATCCTGCAGTACATGGCTTTAGGGTTGCTGGGACAACTTAAATTTAGTGAGCACCTGGCAGCTGTTCAGCAAAGTATATATCTAATAACAATATTTAGATTGGGATGAAGAGCTTTGCTTATAGCTGGTACTAGCAATGCTAGTGGATTTGAGGCTTCTGTACAGATTTTTGAGTTTTTAAAAACATAGAAAAAATGGCAACAAAAGTAAGTAGGTGTAGTCTTTGTTACTTGTTTCATGGGCATCTCAAATTGATGCTGCCTGTAGTGAAGCACTGTGATCTCCAAGTCACTTTGGAATAAGGCTTATGTGAAAGGAGGACTGGCAAAGGATTTAATTATCCATTTTTTTCTTTTTTTTTTCCTTAGTCTTTCTTCTTCAAGCTTAGCTTGCTGTCAGAAGCTTGTGTACCTCTGCCTAAGCTAGAGCTTGGTCAGCAGCTGTGCTGCTCCACACACCTCTGCAGCCCAGGGTGGGTTGCAAAGCAAGTTGAAGGAGATGAATAAATGAAAAAAGCCACTGGATTGCATCGAGCTGCTGGCAGCTGTGCTGGCCCTGCTCCCTCACTGCCTTCCGCAGATGGAAGCAAGCTGTAACATGTCAGTACGTGCTACAGCAGCTACCTCGGTTATGCAAGGAAACAACAGAAAATTGTTTCTGGAATATGCTGAGCTGGTGAACAGCCATTATGGGAAATGAACAGAAAGTGGATACAATGGCAAAATATTTTTCCTTTGTTTTTAAATGCTTTTAGGGATGATTTATCTCCACCTGTAAGTGCTTGTGCCTGCCACACTGACTTGCTGAGGGACATTTATTGCAGCACTAGCCAGGCAAAGACATCTAAGCTAAAAACAAAGCCTGGCTTTTTCATCTTGTTGATAGGCACATGTTATTGAACACGCCAGCAAACAGACTTTTAGGTGCTAAAATCATGCAGACAATATGTATCTGTAACAACTTCTGTGCTGTAATGCCCTGGTTTGAGCTAGGACAGAACCAATTCTCTTCAGTGATTTCACTTTTCAGCTCAGTCTCTTCTAACAGCACTTTCTGAAGTCAATGGCAGATTTTCACAGTCTCTGCTTCTAGCAGTGATAACGCTCCATCTTTAGAGTCACTACCAAGGGTCGGTGTTTGCAGAAAGTCTCTTGCTGATACTTGCTTCTGTGCAGACCAATGTCACTGCTCAATCTTGTGCCCCATGTTGGGGTGCAGTGAGCAAGAGGAGGTTCCTGCAGGGTGGAGTGGACAGGACAGGTGACCCCAAACTGACCACTGAGGAATTCCATTCTGTCTTCCCACAATATGGCAGCCCAAACAGGTTTACAGCCCATTGTTCCACTTCCATTGTTTTAACCACACCCGTAAGTCAAATTGCAGAGAAAAAAACATCCAGCTGGCCTTAGACATTGCTGAACGAGAAAATTGGCCAGTGCCAAAAAATTTAATTGGCCAGTGCTCTTTTGCCACCCATGGGTGGTGGCAAATGCTTTGTGGGGCTGATTAAAACAACGGAAGTGGAATAACTGGCAGCACAGAGATAAACTAATGTGGACTGCCATATTGTGATAAGACACTGGAGTAGTCTCATGCAGAGTCAAATTCCCTTGAGGTACATCTTGAACTTCACCATATTTCATCATCACCCATCAAGTACTTCTAGGTCCTTGAGCAAAAGGAATCCCATGAACGGGTCTGCCTTTGCGTGAAGCAGGAAATAATCCCACAGTTTTCCCCCCAAAATTCCTTTACTGCAAAAATCTGTAGACAGTGCTGCTAGTTAGAAGAGACCGAGTTGAAAATTAAAACCACTGAACAGAAGGAGTTCTGTTCTAGGACATATATCCAGACCAGGACATGTATCCAGAGTGGTACTTACTTGCCAAGCTCCAAGATGTGCTAGAATAAAAATAATGGTGATAAGAACATAGTTGGAAAGTACGTGGTCAGGATGTGTAAGAGGTGGGAGACAGGGTTTCCTTGTCTGGGGCCATGACAGATGCTTGCAGTGGGAAGGAGCTTTGTGATCACATTTTGAGTATGAAGAGAAAGCTGTATTCCTCAGGTGGCTTTCTCCTTACTATCTTATCTACTTTCTTTTTTTAATTGTTTGTGACCCTAACACTAGAAGATAGCAGAGAGAAAGCCAGTAACTGTGAAATAAAAAAATCTGTAAAGTCTCTAAGCTTATGATCATCCTCTTCTAGTCCTTACTACGTGTATTACATCCATGTTTGCTCAACTCACATAAAAGCACTTGCCTCTCTAATCCCCTGTTCCTCCTGTAGCAGTAGCAGGATTCTTGTCAAGTGTGTCCTTGGGAAATTTTCTGCTTTTGCTTTCTTTTCTTGCCTGTATCAATTGCTTCCAACGAGTATGTTTGCTGCAGAGATTATTCTTTTTTTTTTTTTTTTAGAAAAATATCTCCAAAATCCACATCAGCCTGTCAAATGCGTAACACTATCACAGATGTCATGATGTTACCATAGGGTTTGCTTACGTGGAGAAAATTATTTTAATGGGGCTCCACCGTTACAGCAATGCTAGCATGTCAATAAATGTTCTCATATAGGCACTATTTTCCCAGCATCGGAGCTTTCTTTTTTTCTAGGCCAATTTTCTGAGAAATGGTTTATGTAGACTCAGGAAATAAATTTTAGAGATACTACTGATGGGAAACTTTACCACCATAGCTAATAGTGGGGACTTCAATAGAAAATAAGCTCTCTGATTTCTCAGTACTTGTTCCCCGCTTTTAAAGTCAAGATAATGTGAGGATGCAGCCGCTTGATTTGAGAAATGCAATACCAGGGAGCAGCAAGAGCTGGCTGCTCTGTGAAGCACAAGGAGCCAAGGATGCCATCCAGGCTGGCAGTGTTCTTGATGAGGGACACAGTCCTGTAGCACCTGAGAAAGGGGAGTAAGCAGGTCTCCTGGCAGTGACCAGGACCAGCCACTACCTGGTGGTCATTAAGGAAGCCCTCAATGATGAGGCAGGACTCAGGCAGAGCTAGGAGTTCAAATCTGTGGGTCAGGATTAGCAAAGCAGATGGCTGGGCACAAAAATAGATGCAATGTGGCTAAGGTAAGGCCAAGGACATGTGCCTAAGCTTAACAGTGGGTTGGAGATTATGTTTTCCATGACAGGAAACACATCAAAATTTATCCTGATGACTCTATAGGGAAACAAAGCATTCAAAGTCTTTGGTCTTTCCATGACAATGGCACAGATGTGGCAGGATATATATTTTTCCATGTGAGAAATATTGACAAATGGGAGTGGAAAAGTAAAATATTTTCTCTTTGGACATTTTTCCATCCTTCAAGTGCCTCCTGTTTTTTCTTATTCTTATCTCCTGGCTGCAGTTGAATGCACTTCAGCTGAGTTTGTTAAGTGAAGGGAAGAGCTTTCAGTTTGTTAACTGAAGGGGAACTCACACTGGGCAGTAGTGGGAAGGAGGGGAAACTGCGAGCCAGGGACTGATTCAGGCAGCAAACTGCAAGCTCCCACTGCTTGGAGCTACCCTGATGATGCACAGCAGTTGTAAATCCAGCATGTTCAGTCTGCTCACTGCCTGTCTGGCACAATGCAACTGAACAAATAAAGGAACCAAACAGCACAAATGAATCTGACCCCGAAGGCTAAAATTAGTTAATGTTAGTTTATTCCTAGCAGCTTGAGAAAGCCCTGCAGTAGTGTTCTCTCTGGGATTCTCTTTCTGCTCATGTCTGACTGCCTCCATGCAAGAAACTAAGAACTTTCTCAGAAAAATGTCATGTTTAATTGAAGACCACATAGCACCAATATTTCATGTTTGAGAGAGCCGTGAACGTAATTTTTATTTGGAAATCTTACACTTATTATCATGGATGTGGGAGGGATTAAGAAGAACAGACTTGAACATCCATTTAGACTAAACCTACAAAAAAATTTGAACAAAGGTAGTTGCATGAGTGATTCATATAGCCCATGTAAGGTGGAAAAGTGTTCCTTCAGAGTGATGCCTGCAACTTAAAATCATTTTCCTTTCTTAAATCCAGTAACCTAAAACTGAAATGAAATGTTTTGCATTGGGTGTACTTGGTAAGGTGTTGGCAGCAGAGGGACTGCAGAGACATCTGAGAAGGAGACCAGGGGCTGCCCCACACTAGTACCAGGCAGTTCTGCAGCAGCCCCGCTGCAGCCACAACTGAGCCCCTCAGTGATGCTGGTGGCACCATCTTGCAAATGTATTTAAGAATCATAGAATCCTTTTGATTGGAAGAAACCTTTAAGATCATTAAGTCTAACCATTAATCCTTTGGTTACCTCTGCCAGGTAACCACTAAACCATGTCCCTCAGCACCACATCTACACAGCTTTTAAACCTCTCCAGGTATAGGGACTCCACTACTGCCCTAGGCAGCCTGGGCCATGTCTTGACAACCCTTGTAATGAAGACATTTTTCCTAATGTCTGACCTAAACCTTCCCTGGCACAACTTGAGGCCATTTCCTCTTGTCATAGAATCATGGAATCATCTTGGTTGGAAAAGACCTCTAGGATCAAGTGCAAACTTTATCCCAGCCTGACCACTAGACCATGTCCTGAACTTTGTCCTGTTGCTTGTCCATAACAGGTCTCAAGCTCCATTTTTTTCCAGTGGCTTTTACAGGTTTTCTGTTCCTCTTCTCCTGATGCTGTAAGGGTTACTTGTGCCAAAGTCTGAATGGTGGCCCCTTAAGTCACGTTATAGAACGGAGATTTTTCTGTCATACTGTGTCAGACTGAGTGGCCTGAGAACTTTAGTAATCTAAATATGATGAAGTGACATAATTTGAGGTTTATTCATGACTCACTCCCCTCCTTCAGGGCTGGGAAACATACAGCATGTCTTCTGCATTCTAATCCTGATCAAGATTGTCCTATGGACAAAGTATGACACTTAAAATGAAGTTTAAACTCTTAATTGTAGCTCTTAACTGTACTTTTTATGACTTTCAGGGCTGTTGTTTTCTGTTTGGGCTTTTGTGAGGCTTTTTTGCACCATGATAATGTACGTGCTTATCTGCAAGACTCAGGCTGTTAATTTTAAAAATACTTCATGGTGTAATTGTTTAATGTTTCAGTCCAGTACAGCACAGCTATGCAGAACACTGATTAAGGTTCACTGTAGATTAAATACACATGATTCCTAACAGAATCTGAAGGGCTTGTGGAACACAGGGCTGCTTTTCTTCATAGCAAGGACACCAGAAAATGTGTCATATTTCTTTTACTGCAAAACACCAAGTCAAAAGGGATTCTAAATATTACTTTAAAACCTATATAAAATGTAAATTCCTGCTTCTTGGTGGTCCTGGTAGACATGTGCTTTGAAGTTTGGTTGGTGTGGGTTTGAGGAGCTTTGCAAGCTCCTCATGAGCTGTTAGAAATGAGGCACAGAATATGAAAAGAGCTGTTAGACCTGAGGCAAGATGCAGGTGAAACATAGAACTGTTGCTTGGATGTTGCAGTCAGCATAACTGTGTCCATACATGAAATACCCACATGAGGCCCCATTTCTAGATAGTGTCTTTTTACTTGCTTAGCATGTCCAATCTTAGTCAGATTGGTCTGGCTTGTACTGTCTTGTTAACTAGTACTTTCATAGTGTTTTCTGCCTTTGAACTTTCAAGTCAAAGCTTTTATCTAAAAAGATGAAATCATCGCTTTTTTCGAAGTGTGACTAGTGTAAAGTGTGAAATCCTTTTTACCTGAGACTTCTATTCCTTTCAGATGGGTGATATTAAAATGAATGCTGAATACTCTTGCAATTGATCAGCACATCCAAGAAAAAGAGTCGTTCTTGATGTTGAGATCTATCATGGCAGTATGATTAGACTCCAATTTTTTTATCAGTTGTGAGTGGAGTTTGCCTTGTAAAGAGAGCTAGGAATAGATGAGATATCTGGCTGGTATCTTACTGTGGCCTGCAAACCTTGCAGGAAGAGAAGGATGCTGGTTATTGCAGCATCTGACTCCTGTAGGACCAAGAAGCAAACTTTAGGAAATGAGCAGCTGTCATTTAAGATAAGAAGAAAGATACTGTTAAACAAGATGATTTTTAATATCCGAAGGCAGGGCAGATGTCAAATATTGGCTCACACTAGTGAGGAAAGAATGTCCATCTGACTTCTAGAAAGTTAATATTAGAGCTCAACTGTTATGTAAACGCAGTCTAAGAGAGAAGTTCTAACCTTTTCTAAATAGCAGATATCGGAGCACAATTTTGCTGATTTTAGACTTTATAGCTTTTTGGAACTGTTTGTCATGCAGATGATTAAAGTAGAAAAAAATGATTAAAAACCAATGTCTTGGATCTTCTGCAATCTTTTCACTATTCAAGGAGAAAAAAGAAGCTAGTATTTATTTGAACAGGAACAGACTTTTAGAGAGTCATAGAATCAATAATCGCTTAGGTTGGAAAAGACCTTCAAGATCTTAGAGTCCAGCCATTAACCTAACTCTACCAAGTCCACTGTTAAACTATGTCCCTCAGCACCACATCTACAGGACTTTTAAACACATCCAGGGATGCTGACTCCACCACTTCCCTGGGCAGCCTGTTCCAGGCCTTGACAACCCTTTCAGTGAAGAAATTTTTCCTAATGTCCAACCTAAACCTTCCCTGGCCATTTCCTTGTCCTATCACTTGTTCCTTGGGAGAAGAGACCAGCCCCACCTCACTCCAACCTCCTTTCAGGGCGTTGTAGAGAGCAATTCTTTAGAAATAAGGTTTAATGCCCTACTCAGAAAACTCAGGGATAAAGATGACCGCTTTGGAGGGATGTAGGAAAGTCTCAAAGCATTACAAAGTGTTACAGGCTCTTCTCTTAAAAAGCAGAACATTAATCAAAATTTCATGGATTTTTTTTCTCCCTTGCTGTAATGAAGAGGATTTAGTCTATTAAAGAAACTCTCCGTACTCATGTGGTTTAACAAAAGATAGCCAAAACCAATAAATGACCATCCTTTTCCACAAATGTATTAAACCATCTCCCAGTTAGAGAAGGTATAGTGTGTTTCTAAGTGTGGAGAGTAGCAACAAACTTGAGGCAACCTCAAGCCACAATGGATTCTTGAACATAAAAACTGAGGAAAAGTTTTGTGCCTAAAATAAATTGACCTGTGAGAGCCCTCTTCAGAGTACTTATCAATGTCCTAGGACTGTCTAGTTAAAACACAATCTAACTCATTTATGAGTAAAAACTGCAGCTTATTTGCTTGTTTGTTTTTTATTTTTTTTTAATATTACATTTAATAATATGGTACTTCTCTATTGAGACTTGCTGTGTAACTGTTCAAGAATGAACTGATGCCTACTCCACTCTTGTGAGGTCCCACCTGGAGTACTGTGCCCAGCTCTGGAGCCCCCAGTACAAGCAGGACATGGGCCTGTTAGAGCGGGTCCAGAGGAGAGACACAAAGGTGATCCAAGGGCTGGAACCCCTCTCCTATGAGGCCAGGCTGAGAGAGTTGGGGTTGTTCAGCCTGGAGAAGAGCAGGCTCCAAAGAGTCCTCACTGCGGCCTACCAGAATCTGAAAGTGGCCTACAATAAAGCTGGGGAGGGATGTTTTACATGAGCCTCTAATAATAGGAGGAGGGGTGTGGGAAAATGACACACAATAGGGGGAAATTAGAAAACACTGTTCCCAAAAAAGTTAGGCTTACATCTCAGCCTGACCTGCTGCGGCTTTTGGTAAGACACAGTTGCTGATCTCAGGAACGGAATGTGGTTGCCATGGATAAGGCCTGCTCCAGCCTAACAGAATGTGCAAACACCCCTGAAATAGGGAAGAGCACAGCCACTCCTCATTATCAGGTATGAAGACGGGCTGCCAAGGTAACCACATAGCTGCTATCAAGTAAGATGGATCGCAACAGCTGTCTCAGCAACGATGGTGAAATCGCGTCCTTTAGCTGAACTTTGTTCATTATAATGTCATTATAATACAAAAACACACCTCCACCCCAGAGGCTACCTGCCTCCAAGATATGACCACTCCCCACTGAGCCTGAGCCCTACATTTTTCTAATCTATTCCTTTAAAAGTGAAGCTAGAGATTTTTAATCCAATCAAAATAGAAGGAATGTATGACTGGCGTCACCCAAGCTCCACCTTGTAAATAGAAAATAATATTAAAATGGCTTGAGAGAGGGGAGCACTGGGGAAGATACCATTGAAAATTACCCATGACTTCTGAGATCAGTCGATGGGCTGAGCCTTTGTTCCCCACCATAAGGATGCCTGTTGGGTAAGAACTCTGGGTTATGCGTCCTGAAGTATTCAGTACCAAGATAGCTATTAACAGTTATTAATGTTTAGGTTTTGTTTATATATCTTTTTTATGTACTTAGGTTTTGTTCTATTATATTTTATATATTGATACATATATCCTTGAACCTGTTTACGTAGCCAGTACACTATCATCGGTATCGAATCTGCATACTGTCATGAATGTATATAACAAAGTATATTAGTTTATAGATATGTGTTTCCAGAAACTTTAATTTTGAGACATAGGGGACCTGGTCTAAGCACTGCTGTTTGCAAAGACAGTCAGCCTTTGATCTAGTGAGCTGTCAGTAGGCATCTCTTTCTCCAGTGATGGTGTTAGTTCACCTAAACAGGCTGGGCAGATTGTAAAGGGTCTGAGGAGATCCCCCTCCTCCTTAACTGGAGTGTGGCAGGCAGGTTGGGCACAAATGTCCTCTGTCTCTCTCCCTCCATCTCTCTCTCTCTCTCTCCCCCCCCCCCCCCGGGAAATTAGGAGGCTGGACAAGATTGAAAAACGTTCTATGTAATCCCTCTCTCAGTCTCTATATTTTGGCCTTTTCATGACAAAGGGTAATGGGTTCAAACTGAAAGAGGGGAGATTAAGAAATTCTTCACTGTTAGAGTGGTGAGACACTGGCACAGGTTGTCCAGGGAAGGTGTGGATGTTCCATCACTGGATGTGTTCAGGACCAGGATGGATGAGGCTTTGAGTGACCAGGTCTAGTGGGAGATGCCCCTGACCATACTAGAGCGGCTGGAACTAGATGGTCTTTGAGGTCCCTTCCAGCCCAAACCATTCTATGATTATGTTATTTTGAGCAATACACTCAAAGGAAAAAGAGGAATTATTTACTGCAACTACAGTAGATCCTTCCTCTGCACAACATCATCCATACATGATTAGTATCTGTGAAAGGGTCATCTAAACAATCCTTCAGGGCATGAGTGGGAACAGCAGGATTTTCCGAAACAGCAGAACTATGTGCAACAATATGGGAACACCTATAGGTGCTTAATAAATGGATTTTTGCTGCAGACTTGTTTCTTCCTTTTATGGAATATTCACAGATCAGATTGTTACAAATTGCAAGTTGTTCAAATGTGATGCTCTGCCAGTATGTAACAAGCATCCTACCTGATATACTCAGGGACTAGAAGTATATGATAATCCCAATTTAACAAGTGAGACAGGCATTAGGAAATTTTGCCTAGCACTGGAATGTCTCTTCTGGCTACATGTAATGACAATGGGTAGCCTTCATCTGAAATGTAACCTTTAAAATACTAATTAAATAGTTGGAATCAATTTCCATTTAGATGTCAAAGCTCTGTAACCAAACCGTGAAACCCAGTCAGCTGTTCTTTTTGTGGAGAAAGCAGGAGGTATTTGTTGTTGTACATACAGTTCAAACCCTCTGTGATAGCATTCTGCTTGAAAGCATAGCATTAAATCAGAGAAAGTGCAGAAAAGCTAAATAATGGCATAGGCAATGCTCCTGAGAAAAAAAAGGGTTCAAAAGGCTTACTATTTGAAATGTACTGATTTGGTTCAGTCTAGGCTAGAATAGTTTATTCATTCCAAGCTTATTCTTGGGAAAAATAAGAAAGATGTTAAACTATTAGTTTCCAAAAGTTACTGCAGCTGACTATTCATTGACAGTAGGTATTGACAGAAAGTCAAGACTTACATAAATAGCAACATACCATCCTGATACCTCCAGTGTAAACAGGCAGCTAACTAGGCAGCTGTGGGAAGAGGGATTAAAGGTTAGGTGAACAATATATTTATTAATCTTCATTGATTTTTTTTTAATCCTTTCCTCTGTGCGCTTTGTAAATGTAGATGGATAATAAAGCTTTGGAGGTGATGTTTGAATTATTTCAGTTAACTTGCCCTTCAAATACCCCTGCAGTGAGTGGATTTATGGGTGCCACTTTAAACTGGGCCTCTTCTCAACAGAGAGAACTGGGATTGCTGGCCAGAAACACAGTTCCAAAATGGTTATATTGCATGATCCTGTCCAGATGGGTGGAGGGGGAGCCCCAACAAAGGGGTACACACAAAAGGATTTTAAAATGCTATGAAGCTCACTCTGTGCATGTGAAAAACTCACAATTTGAGAAAGAGATGCTAGCTGTCATTCATTATCTGAGTGGTGTTTTTCCTGAAAACAGGCAGTTTTGTCTGCAGAAGCTTTTGCAGTGAGCACTCAATCCTGTGGGACCGGAGACCTTGTAGCTGCAGTCCTGCAAGAGCTAGAGAAGGGATAGTAAAGAAGGCCTTGTTAAGGTCCTTTAAATTAGAGAAAAAAGAGATGCCATAGGAGTTAAGTCTATTCCTGTCCCTGACTGTTCTTTTCTCAGCAAATTTTAACTCTTCTGTGACTTTGGGTGCCCTTCATTTGTGCCTTCATAAGGTGGGTAAGAAGGAGGATCTGGGGAAGTACAGGCTAGTTGGCTTACCTCAGCTTGTGGGAACGTTAATGGACAAATCCTCCTCAAAGACTTCCAAGCACATGAAAAACATTTCAAGTTAGGGAACAAGCAGTGTGAATTTTCCAAGGGAAGATCATAGCCAGCTGACCTGATTGCCTTCTGTGAGATGCTTGTCTGTGTGGCCAACTGGAAGACAACAAATGTTGTTTATCTTGGCTGAAGTAAAGACTTTGGTGTGAGCCAAAGTTTGAGATATGGACTTGGTAAGTAGATTGTTAGAGGCTCTAAAATTGCCTGGGCTGTTGGGCTCAAAGGGTAATGGCCAATAGTGCAAAGTACAGCTGGCAGCCTGATAGAATCACGTAGAATCACAGAATCATTTTAGTTGGAAGAGACCTTTAAGACCACCAGGTCCAACCATTGACCCAGTACTGTCAAGTCCACCGCTAGACCATGTTCCTCAGCACCACATCTACATGGCTTCTAAACCCCTCCAGGGATGGAGATGCCACCACTGCCCTGGGCAGCCTGGGACAGGGTTAGGTGTGGTGGTTCAGTAAAGCTGTGGTGGTTCAGTAAAGCTGTGGTGGTTTGGTCCCTGCTGGGACAGCAGGAGGGCTGAGAAGTGCCTTTGCAAGTTGAGATAAGGAGAATTTAATACAGTAACACACAAGAAACAATCAGAACAGCAACAGCAATAGCAACAGCGAGCAGAACTGCACAAAACACACGGTACCGAGAGGGCAGACAAGGCTGAGCAATCCTGGCCCCTCAGCGTGCCCTTCTCCCCCAGAACCAGAACTGACCCTGAGCCCATGATTCATGGGATGGAATAGCCCAGCTGCGGCTCCTGCTGACAGAATTAACCCTGTCCTGGCTGAACCAGGACACTAGGTAACCCTTTCAGTGAATAAATTGTTCCCTATGTCCAACCTAAACCTCCTCTGGCACAACTTGAGGCCATTTCTTCTTGTCTTGTCACTTGTTCCTTGGGAGAAGAGACTGACCTTCACTTCACTACAACCTCCTTTCAGGTAGTTGAACAGAGTGAGTAGATCTCCCCTGAGACTCCTTTTCTCCAGGCTCAACAACCCCAGGAGCCTCAGCTGCTCCTCACAAGCATCATGCTCTAGACCCTTCACCAGCTTCATTGCCCTTCTCTGGACATGCTTCAGCCCCTCAATGTCCTTCTTGGAGTGAGGGCTCCAAAACTGAACCCAGGATTCGAGGGATGGCCTCAACAGTGCCAAGTCTAGGGGCATGATCTGTGCCCTAGTCCTGCTGTCCACATTAGTGCTGATACAGCCAGGATGCTGGTGGCCTTCTTGGCCACCTGGGCACATGCTGGCTCATCTTCAGCCAGCTATCAAGCAAATGTCTCTTGGGGATTGACAATGGTGCCAATTCAGTTTAACATCACTATTAATGACCTGGATGATGGAACAGTGTACAGTGGGTAAGTTCATGGGTAGTAGCAAACTAGGAGAAATAGCAGATGCCCTGTAGCACAGGGATGCTATTCAGAGGGACCTCAGCAGGCCTATGAAATGAGTCAGCTGAAGCCTCATGTAGTTCAGATAAACCAAATGTGAAGTCCTATCCCTTGGATGGAGTAACACTGTGCAGCAGTACAGCCTGGTGCTGACTTGGCCAGGAAGCAACTGCAGAATGAGACTTGGGTCCTGGTGGAGAAGTTGAACATGGGACAGCAGTGTAGCCTTGCAGAGAATATAGTCAGCTACAAAGTGGGCTGTGTTGGTGAGAGTGTAGCCAAAAGGTCCAGGAAAGTCATCCTTCCCCTCCATTTGGCATTTGTGAGACCACACCTGGTCTCACACAAGTAGGTCTCTCAATGTACTATGCCCAGGTTGGCTTTTCAGAGCAAGAGGAGACACACACTGTGGAGCAAGTCTGGCAGAAGGCACAGGATGCTGGGACAGCCTTTGACAGGTGCTCTCCTACCTCTATTTCTGTTTCCATGAGTCTGTATTTATGTAAGTTCTCTTTACATTAGCACTGTGGTGTGTTATCTTCGGAAATGGGATTGTCAGTATTTCATACATTTAAATGTGTATAAAGTTTATGTCGCTATATTTAAATGTGGAAACTAATTCACAGACTCATAGAATGCCAGGTTGGAAGGGACCTCAAAGATCATCTAGTCCAGCCTTAAGGGTAGTTTAAATGAGATGGGCCAGCACCCTGTCAAGATGAGTTTTGAAACTGTGTAATGTAGGGGAATACACCACTTCCCTTGGGAGACTATTCCAAAGTTTAATTGTTCTCATAGTAAAAAAATTTCTTCTAGACTCCAATTGGAATTTCCCCAGGAGCAGCTTGCAGCCATTACCCCTTGTATTTTCCATGTGACTCCTTGAAAAAAAGGGAGTCTCCTTCCTCTTGGTAGCCACCCTTCAAATACTGGTACATGGTAATAAGGTTTCCCCTAAGCCTTAAGGCTGAACTAGCCCAGATTTCTCAGCCTTCCTTCATATGGCAGGTCTTCTAGTCCCCTGATCATCCTCATGGCCCTACTCTGTAGCCTCTCCACCTGTCCACATCTTTTTTGTATAGCGGAGACCAAAACTGAATGCATTACTCGAGGTGTGGCCTGACCAGTGCCGAGTAAAGTGGGACTATGACTTATTTTTCTCTGCTGGTGATGACTCTCTTAATGCAACCCAGCACCCTACCAGCCTTCTTCGCAGTTGTGGCGCACTGCTCACTCATGTTGAGCCTGCTGTCCACCAAGACCGCTCCACAGGGCTTCTCTCCAGCCAGGTGGATCCCAGTCTGAGCTGCGTTCCTTGGTTATGTGTTCCCAGGTGCAAGACCCTACACTTATTTCCATTGAACTTCACAAGGTTTCTGCTAGCCCACTCCTCCAGCCTGTCCAGATCTTCCTGGAGGGTGGCTATCCCTTCTGGAGCATCAACTACCCCACTTATTTTTGTGTCATCTGAAAATTTATTCAGGGTGCTCTTAATTCCAGCATCCAAGTCACTTGTGAAGATATTAAACAGCATTGGGGCCAATATTGATCCCAGTGGGACCCCACTTGTGACCGGTTGCCATTTTGAAAATGAACCATTTACTGCCACTCACTGGGTATGGCCCGTCAGCCAGTTCCCCTCCCACCACACAGACCATTTGTCTAGGTCGTAATGAGTCAGTTTTTCAAGGAGGAGGCTGTGGGGGACCATGTTGGAAGCCTTGGAGAAGTCCAGGTAGACTGTATCCACTGCTTGCCTTTCATCAGCCATCATAGAAGGCGATAAGGTTTGTCAGGCATGATTTGCCCCTGATTAATCCATGTTGGCTTTTCCCAAATGTGCTTCAGTTTACTTGTGATTGTCCCCAGGAGGATCTGCTCTGTAACCTTCCAAGGGATTGATGTGAGGCTATAATTACTTGGGTCCTCCTTGGGACCCTTCTTATGGCTGGGAGTGATGTTAGCCCTTTTCCAGTCTTCAGGCATGTCTCTTGATCTCCACGACTTCTTAAAGATTATGGAGAGTGGCCTCACAATAACATCAGCCAGCTCTCTTAACACCCTTGGGTGGATAGCATCTGGGCTCATTGATTTGTATGGGTCAAGCTCCTGTAGGAGTTGACAGACCAATTCTTCCTTCACTGATGGCAGGTCTGCCTCTGCCTCAATCTGGATTTTTGTTCCCATGGCCTGGGACCCGACAGCACTGGCAAAGACAGAGGTGAAGAAGGTGTTGAGGACCTCTGCCTTTTCAGCACTGCTGATACTAGTTCATCTCTCCTGTTTAATAGTGGGCAAATACTCTCCTTCTGTTTCTGCTTGTTGTTGACATATCTGAAGAACCCCTTCTTGAAGTTCCTGATGTCTTGGGCCAATTTGAGCTCAAGCTGAGCTTTTGCTTTCCTAACTGCATCCCTGCATAACCTGGTTATGCCCTTGTAATTTTCAGAAGGTATTGTTCCACTTTTCCACCTCTGGTACATTTACCTTTTGGTTCTAAGCAGACCCATAAGCTCCTGGTTAAGCCAAGGGGGTCTCTTACTCCACTTACTCCTCTTGCTGTTAGAGAGAATGAATTGGTTTTGTGTTTCTAGGAGGGTGTTCTTAAAAACTCCCAGCACTCACTGGCTCCTTTATCTACCATGGAAGCTTCCCACGAGATCCCTGCTAACTGAGCCTTGAGCAAGCTGAAGTTTGCTCCACTAAAGTCTAAAACCTTAGTCTTGGAACTACTCTTCAGCATGTTCAGCATTATCCCAAACTCCACAGTATTGTGATCACTGCAGCCAAGGCTGTCACTAACCGAGATATTACAGAGCATGCTTTCTTGGTTAGTGAGCAACAAGTCCAGCAGTGCCCCTTTCCTGGTTTGCACATCTAACATTTGTGTAAGGAAGGAGTCCTTTACGCATTCCACAAACTTGAGGGGTGACAGATTAACTGCTGTGTTGTTCTTCCACCAGATGTCTGAGTAGTTAAAGCCTCCCATAAGAATACGGTTTTGTTGTCCCAAAGCTTGCTTAATTGAGCCAAGTATCGCTTCATTGGTCTCATTGTCTTGGTTTGGGGGTCTGTAATAGATGCCTACTGTAAGGTCTTCCTTGGAGATGACTACTGTGATTTTGACCCAGAGGCATTCAACAGGGCTTCCACAATTATCATAGTTGACTTCTATACATTCAAGGTTCTCTTTAATAGAGAGTGTGACTCCTCCTCCTCTTCTGCCCTGCCTGCCTTTACGGAGTAGCCTATAGCCATCAATCCAAATCCCCAAGTTGTGCGAGCTGTCTCACCATGTTTTGGTTATTCCTATGATATCATAACTTTCTGACTGGGCATGGAGCTCCAGTTCCTCCTGTTTTCCTCCTCAGACTACGTGAGTTGGAATATATACACTTTAGGTAGGCAGTCTTTGGATTTTCATTTAGGAAGACAGCTGTGATACATTTTACACTACCCTGACTGGCCTGTTTTATTGCCCAACTGGTTGTAGTGGTGATGGTGGCATGGGCATTGCCATTTTGGATCCCTCCCCCTGCATCTCTCAATTTAACACCCTCCTCACCAAGTTGGCCAGGTGGGATTTATATTGAGAGACTTGGGGGTAGGGATCCAAAATATATATATTACATGTAATATATGTATATGTATATAATACATATTGGTATGCAAAATGGCATAAGAAAAAAATATTTTGAGGTTTAAAAATGGCTGCAGGAGAGACTTTAAGTCATTAAGAAATGCTGCAGTGCAAGACAACTGCTGGCTTTAACTTCACAGTGGCTGACTCACAATCTATCCTACTAAATAGTTTATTACAGAATGTCGATTTCTTAACAAAATAAAATTGACACTGGTTTATTATCCTGAGATAGCAGTGTTACTATTATGTCCTTCTGAATAGCACTTATTATTTTAATACAATGTTTGAGAAACATTGTGTTGTATTTCAGAAGCTTGTATGGCAAATGTGTGGAAGGCTTCACAAGTAAGCTGCTTCACAAAAACATAAAGAACCCAAAATTGAAGAACATTTTGAAAATGTGAACATCCTGTATGCTTGCCTGGAGATGAATAAGGGAGGAGAGTGGCTAGAGAAGAGACAGATAATGGGAAAAAAAAAAAAAAAAAAGGAAAAAAAGCCCAACCCAAAGTCCAGAAGGGTTTACTTCTACCTCTGCCTGAAAAGTCATGTTAGTCATCACTCTTCAATCGCCCCTCTTCAGTAATACTTGGCTAAGTTGTTATTGGTTTGTTGTTATTGGGGCTGGATGGGAGACCATTTTCATCATTGTGAAATATTTTGCTACAAGAAAATAACATTTGCAAAGGTTGTCCTAAAACTCCTAAGAATAGCTGGATATGAAACATGGAAACAGTATGAAGTAATCTTCTCAAGTAATTAAAGACCTGCCTAATTTTAAGATGATGAAGTTGAAAGCACCTGCTCAGCACAGCTGCATAGAAAAGATCAACTCTTTTGAAAACTCAAGGGCTATTTTGCATTTGGAAAGAGTTTGCATACTGTGGCCTAGTCCACAGTGGCCATTGGCTAAGGACCTCACGTAGGCAGTGTAGCTTCAAGGCCTTCTCCAGAGTTAGGCACAGGAGAGACTTAAAATGGGATCTCTCACTTTCCAGCTACAGTGGTGTTATGTTTCTCTCCTCTGTATAAATCACAAATCCCACCTTGAACCCAACAAGGCTTCCTGTGAGCTTTGTTGCTGGTATATTGTGCTGCTTCTAAAACCTGTTACTAGTTTTGATGAGACGGCATTTTTCATGGGAAAATTTTGTTGCACTAAGTAGCTGGCAGGCAGGAATATCAAGAGGTTAACCTTAAAGAATACAAAATCCAGTGGAACACGACAGAAAATTAACTGAAGTCCAGTGAAGCAAACAGATGGTGGGAGAGGCTCTTCTGTTAACCTTGTCTTAAGATCACATGCTGTGAGACCTTTATTAACTCTGAGCACACCTTCTTTCCAACCTGCTTTCAGACATTGGTAACCTCCAAGGCAAGCACAGCCTGGCTCAGATAAGTTACGTTAGCACTTACTTATCTATCTTCCCTCTCTAGTTCCAGGCTTTATTACAGAAGTGTTCCACTTGGCTATTCCTCACCCCACAGAAATAGAAACTGAGGGAAAAAATGGTGGGAAAAGTGCCAAAATATCCTGGAGCTGTCCAAAGCAAAATTAAAAATGAATCTATGGCACTAGTATACGCTCTTGTTGAAACAAAATAATTGTTGAAAACAGCGTGTTTTACTGATAGTGCTGCATTTCAAAGTATATTTCAAAACATCTTTTTGTCTGAATATTCCTGTAAAAGACTAACCCAGTGCTTGAGCTCACTGTATATACTGTGACTTCAGTAAGGATTACAAACCAAAGGCCGAGTCAGCAAAAAAATTCAGGAATCCAGTCCGACGTAGGGAACTTACATTAACTCTTCAGCTTGGCAGGTATCAGAGGATCAAAGAAAACTTCTCTTTTCCATATGCTTTTGGGTTTTATTCAGAAGTGTTGGCATGATGTGTGCCACTCTTCCATGGGACACTCAGCAGCTCTCGCTGGAGTTGCTGGAACAAGCATAGGATGGAGAGCTCTGGTATCTGAGTAAACAATCTAATTTCAAAGCTATGCTAAAACTTTGAAGGCAGCTATTACCACATCAAATAATACCTACTTAGTGCCCTGTTATAAAATAATATAATTAGGTTTTAAGACAACCATAAATAACCATCTGTTTACTCATCAGTACTTTTGTTTTGCAAATGTAAGCATTAGCATAAACATTTGTAACTGCTACCAGAGAGAATTTCTGGTGCCTGTTTCACTTCTTTGTATGAAATTATTCTTGCATGGCATTTGTAATTGTTCCTGTCAGGAAAATGGAAACCTTGCACATATTCAGTAATGTGCCTTGGAGAGCATGTAACCTTGGAGATCTGCGTAATGTACCTTCAGATAATGAAAATTCTGTAGATGGTTCCTAAAATACTACTTTCCTCCTCATGAAAGCTGAATTCTTTTCAGAGGTAATGTTTGCCCTTGGCAAAACAGATTTTGATACAATAATGTTTATAAACAGCATAAGAAACAAGAAATCCTTCACATCTGTCAAATGTCCTGGTATAAAACCTCCTGCTTTTCAAGCATGCAGAAGGCTGTGCTGAAAAGGAGAAACTAACAAAAAAACTTTGAGAGATAAGTATCCAAGAAAATGAAGCAAAATGTGATCTTTTATTGTGTGTATTTGCATATGAAAACTGATTTCTTTTTCTGGAATTGAAGTTTCCCTTCTCAATCTTCCCCTTCCAGATTTGTAATGAAATAAAATGCACTTTTCAAAACAAACTAGGAAAGGATTTTCCTTGTCAGACTATTTTCAAAGGCTCCACCCATTTTAGGCCTACTTATCAAGTTATCTGTATTTTTACTAAGCAAAGCATATTCTTTTTCACCTCCAATGTCTTCATCAAAGTGTTAATCATAAAGAACCAGTATAGAAATGAGGTCTGTTCTCTCACTGTTTGAAAACAGTAAGTTGGCAAGAAAAAATAAATAAAAATCCAAGGTTGTATTTTCTAGATGATTGGGTAGGATAGACATTTTAAAATCATGCATGTGCTTTTTGCAGAGAATTTTTTATACATTAATTGGTGCATAGACAAATCACGTACATTTAATCCTAAAAAGCATCTGCTAGGGTGACCCCTGTTGCTAAGGTATGCAGCCAGCTCTTCTCAGCTCTTCTTATGCTACATATTCCCTTCCCTTCCCTTCCCTTCCCTTCCCTTCCCTTCCCTTCCCTTCCCTTCCCTTCCCTTCCCTTCCCTTCCCTT